>CABHPH010146323.1:46002-63702 GCA_902168325.1 Peromyscus nudipes
CTCTCTCTCTCTCTCTCTCTCTCTCTCTCTCTCACCTATCTCTCAAACTCTCTCAAGTTTGTGTTGACCAGCTACTCTTTAGTGTGGTGCCTACCCTAGAGTGTGGTCCCACACACAGAGAAAAACAGACTGCCTTTCCCAGCAACTATCAAAAGGCAATAGCTCCTTGGCTAAGGATGGGCCTCAGCCCTGCCTCCCCCACTTCACCTTGCTGCGATTTTGTCTGGCTTTGTGCATGCTGTCAGTCACTGTGATCTCATATGAGCGTCTGCTCTGCTGTGTCCAGAAAACACTGCTTCCTTGAAGTGATCCACCATCTCTGGCTCATACAGTCTTTCTGTTCCTTCACCCAGGAACATCCCTGAACCTTGAGGAGAGATGTGAGATATAGTCACCCCCTTAGGGCTGACATTCTACTGTGTCTTAATCTCTGCGCACTGGTCAGTGTGGGTATCTGCGTTAATCACCATTGCCTATAAAAAGAAGCTTCTCTGATGAGGGTTGAGAGATGCCCTGACCTGTGTGTATAGAAATAAGTCATACGGAACTGTTTTAATGCTGTGTCCATTCAGAAAAATAAAGGGTGACTTTAATGTGAGAACCAAAGAAGGCAACCTCACAAAGAGAACTGGGCTGGACTATGAGGTCAGGGATGCAGGCGGGTAAGTCAGATGTGAATGTGGTATGGAAGGTGATCACTGCTGTGGAGCATGATGAACACAGCAGGAGTGCCAAGCAAGAGGAAACTGGAAGACTAGAGACATATGCGGGCTCCAAATTATGACCAGTTTGGAGTTTAGCTAACTGAACTGATGGGCAGGGAAGAATCTAGAGAAGCAGGGGGAGAGGTTTGTAAGGACCACACTATCTGCTGTGGGGTCTCAGGTGATAGTATAGTCCTAGATGGACTGATGTAAAATGAACCACCAGACATTTAGAAAGAAGGTAGATCTCTGCTAGGGTGTAAGTGGGAGAGGATTTCAGGAGGTTTCTAACAGGCAGGGGAACTAGTCACCGAGGGAAAGACAGGCAGGGGAACTAGTCACCGAGGGAAAGACAAGGCGCCCATCCTAGGAACTTCTACTTAGGCAATGCCTCAATTCTCTGGATCCTACATGCAGACCTCTCTCTGTTATTAGGAATGTTTCCAGACAATCTCTAGACCTGTTAACAACTGAAGAGAG
Source organism: Peromyscus nudipes (assembly GCA_902168325.1). Taxonomy (NCBI): domain Eukaryota; kingdom Metazoa; phylum Chordata; class Mammalia; order Rodentia; family Cricetidae; genus Peromyscus; species Peromyscus nudipes. Next base: position 47,187 of record CABHPH010146323.1, read on the forward strand.
TCCTCCAGGGCAGTCAGAGCTCAAGACTGCCTAAAGAGACCTCAGTGGGAACAAGGTTAAGAACCAACTGTCTCCCACTCAGCCTTCTTAGCATGGCAAAGCACTGCAGCATATTCTAATTTACAGTTCCAATTAAATAATAATGTTAAGGTCACCCTTTAGATACTCTGACACAACATTATTAAATCCTAACCACTTATGAATGTTATTGTTGTTGTTATTATAACTTTATAGGTGCCTCTGAAGAGCTTGTGAATGAACTGCAAATCCACAGGAAATTAAATCTTATTCTTATAAAAATAAATTTGACCATCTAAGAAGAATTAGATAAATTAATGAGCCATCAAGAACTACTTACACTAGTTTTAAGTTTACTATTATTTACTGATCACCTACTGCATACCAAGCACGATTAAATGCTGGCTGTCAATCAATGAAGCAGGTGTCATCGGTCTCATTTGCAACCAGAGGAAATGGAGACTCACAGAAGGCTCACATGACAGGGTCAATGTCATGAACAGTTATTGCCATTAGGATCTGTCAGACACAGTCCCTATTCGGTTTACACTGTGCTATTCCGAACATGCTTGTGTTTATTACTTCTTTGAGGTTATCTGTAGTCTTGTGTGCAAAGGCATTAAGACAAAAGCAGCTATTGCCTAGACTGGCAAACTCAGACACCTGCTGGGCCCAGGAAGATGCTGTTGATTAATAAACACTCCAGTAAGAAAACAAGGCTCATGTTATTCTGGTTCATCCTCATTGGCTACCTCATTAGAATCACCATGGAAACACACCTCTGGGTGTGACTATGAGGATGTTTTCAGAAATGTTTTTCTTTTTTTTTCTCCCATTTTTAAGATTTTATGTGGATGGGCTTTTTTTCTTCCTGCATGTATGTCTGTGCACCAAGTATGTGCCTGATGCCTTATAGACCAGAGAAGGGTACCATATCTTCTGGGACTGAAGTTTCGAGTGGTTGTAAGCCATTATGTGGGCACTGGGAATTAAATATGGCCATCTGCAAGTGCTCTTAACCACTGAGCCATCTCTCCTGCCCTTGCTTCTAGAAATGTTTAACTAAACAGGGAAAGCTTATCGTGAATGTGGGTGGCTCAGACTGAATAAAATAGGAATATGGAGCCGAGCACCAACACGCATCGCTCCCTGTTTTCTGCCTGTGGATGTCATGTGACCAGCTCCTTCACTCTCTTGCTGCCATGACTTCCCACCACAATAAGCTGTGTCTCTTAGACTGTGAGCCAAAAGAAAACACTCCTCCCTTCAGTTGCTTTGTTGGGTGTTTTATCACAGTAATAAGAAGAGTAACTAAGACACCTGGGGAACAGAGAAAACAGGAGCACATGGCCCTTTCAAGGAGGGCATCTCCTGCTCAGTCCTACACGGCGGCAGCTGCTGCTGCTGCAGCTACTAAAAACACAGCCCAGGCGACCAGATGTGCTTTTCAGGGAAGCAGGAGAAATGGAGATTTGCAGGGAAGCTCAATGGGGTTGTAAAGTTTACAACCAAACCCAAATATTCTTTAGAAAATGAAAAAAAATGGCACTGTGTATGCTGACACCATGTGAGCCTGGCTGAATGAGTACGTGGGCAGAATCCAGCCTCTAAAGCACCAGTTTCCAGCCTCCACTACACAGACCACTGAAGCATTATTTATGACTTGGAAGAGTTTGATAAACAACCTTAATGGCTGATGATGGGGGTTGGCCCAGCTATATGTGATTCAGCCATCTGATTAAATTTTCAAATGCTTTAGTAGTGAGCAGCCTGGAGATCATGTAGTACCCTAGAAAATTCTTAGGAAACACAGAAGGATAACATGCTTCTGATGTAACATTATGTTTTAAAAGCAAACTATAAAATGATACCCAGGCAAATGTTTGTCTTGAGCTGTGGGACAGTTACAAGGATGATTCAGGCACTTCCCAGCATGAATGTCACACCTCAGTAAAAACAGTAATGATGCTTGCGCTATGATTACCATTCTGTGCTGTTCGGCATGGATACGGACAGGGATTTCGAGGATGCATGGGCAAAGGAAACAATGTGATTGTATTGGTTGTAAGATAATGGAAAATTCTTTTTCCCCTTTCCTACATATTGATTTCTATTACTGTCACTGCTACACAACAGCTCTTAGGGGTAGGGGGTTCCTAAAAATATGTAATCTCAGAAGAGCCAGAATGGAATTCCATCTGACTTTCAGAAAAATCAGTACATAATTACCTTCCCATTTTAATGCAAAATAAATGCCCAAAAAGAGCTGGGGAAATGGCTCAGTTGGAAAAGTGTTTGCTGTTCAATGATAAGGGTCTGGGTTCCATTTCTGACTATGGACACTGGGTACCCACATAAAACCAGGTGTGATGGCACATACTTGTCATCTGAACCCTCAGAAGGTAGACACAGGATTCACTGGCCAGACAGGATAGCTGAATTGGTGGGCTCCAGGTTCAGTGAGCAGGCCCTGTCTCAAAATGTAACATAAATAAATACTGAAGAAGGCACCTAATGCTGACCTCTAGGCTACACACACACACACACACACACACACACACACACACACACACACACACACATACACACACACACTCATATGCACACCCACAGAGCTCCCAAGGAGGAATTGATTAACTTTAATACTTGTTGTGGATCATTTTCTGTCTCTTCCCATCTGAGCCATGCACATGCCTCGGCTCTGTGCCCAGATGGTCTAAGGAAAATTAGCAGTGCTAATGGTCTACATGGTATCAAACAGGTATGATGCTACTGCCTTTGGTCCCTGTGACTTGACAGTCCCCAGCAAGCTGGGATGACCCTGTATCCACTGAGTTATGCCTGCTCCCTTTAAGTCAGTCCCAGTGATTTCTGCTGTAGCTGAAAAGCCAATCAAATGACTTTTAAAAAACTAAGAAAAGACCATTATGTCACGTGTCCGGAACTCAAGGCAGAACACCAGCAAGAACTCTGGTAATTTCGATATTGACTCCTTGCTGGCTTTCTACATGGCCTTCACCCTCCCACCTAGCAGTAAGACAACCAAGTTCCTAGTTCCCACCCAACAAAAGAGTAATATTATTTCCCTCCATGGTTCTCTTTGGAGAGGCTTTTCCCTTGCCCAAGGCCCATAATTAGACCCCTATTCATGTCTCAGAATAGGACAGGATTTGAAAACTAATCACTAGAAGACAAGATAATGAAATGTCTGTGAATAGCATGGACTAACTACCTGGAAGGAGGCTGACATGGGCACCAACTCTGATGTCTTTGGCATCTCATGTCAAATTTCACTCCTGCAAAACATCTTAAAGAGTGTCCATCTCATTGGTTCTAAGTAACCACTGTTTCTTGCCGGGGTCACAGGAAAATCCTCCTGACTAATCTATGTGCAAGTCCTTTGCTCGGTGGAGTAGCCCAGAAGTTAGGTATATCTACATTGGGAGCAGGGGGTCAGAGAATACTCAGGAAGGAAGCCAGGAAGGGAAGGAAGCTTGCTCTTGTGTTGCTGAACTGTGCTTTATTAAAGCAGGACTATTAAAGCATGATGTCTGATCTGATAGACAGTCACAGGGGATTCTGAGAACTAAATGTAATTAGCAGTCAGCAAATATCCAAGAAATATAAAATTAAAATCTCAGAAAGAACATCCTGCCAAAAATGACACTCATCCATCCCATGTGTGTTTTGAGGGCTCGATCCCAGGCTGCATGGGACATTAGTGACAAAGGTGTGAGAGGCTGCACTGTCTCAGCTCTCAGAGCCAAACCTCCACCGGGAAATACGGTCATTAAGTCAACCAATTAGAGACTAATTATTTAATTACCCTTTTGATAAATACTGTTGATCGAGAAATACAGAAGCCTAAAACCAGATAATGGTGCAAGGTATGAGGTGTGAAATCAGAAAATGGTTCCCCAAGGAGGTGACATTTAAACTGAGTAGCATTCTGATTCAGAGAAAGGGGGAAGGGAAATTTATACCAGAAAGAAGAAACCATGGGTACCAAGTCCCTAGGCTGAGTTCAACAAAGGAAGACTAAAAGAAAGTCCCATAAGGAGAACAGAGGGCATAAAGAACAGTCCTGTGAGAGGCGGGTGGGGGAAGTTGACAGCAGAATCCTGCAGGACCTGTCCTACTGGAGGGTGTTAAGCATGTGACATGCATGAAAAACCAAAAGGAAACACTGCAAGTGGCCCTCAAGGACAGGCAAGTGAGCTGCTTTCAGGAGTCTCAAGGGGTGCCCCTGTCGAGGGACCAGGCTCTGATAAAACTGCAGATTGTGTTCAACGTATCTTTTCACCCATGTCACACAGTGTCACCATAAAACCACAGGCCTCAGAATGACCTAGAGCCTACAGAGCTGACACAGTGCCTGTGAGGGTTCCTAGGGGTCCCAGATTCTTACTGTGGCCCTGTGGTCATCCTGCTTTGAACCTCCAGAGCGTACATTGCAAGCAGAAGGCCTGTTCTTCCTAACCCAGATGGGCAAGGGTTAATTTGCCTGTTAATTTTCCACATGAGGTGATGTGTGTAATGAACACAAACAAGAAGTAGAACCAGACACTGTCTCCAGCTGAGAAATCAATTCAGGCTTTAAATTACTCTGGGTGAGCCGGTCGCCACTGGGACTCAAGAGCTATCTATCCTGACTTATAGTAAGTCGCACTCCTGGAGATTGGAGCCCTCAAGAGTGCCCTGGGAGGTTTCACTGCTGAACCCTAGGAGCCCACTAATGTCCCCATGGGGAGGAACACCATGATTGAAGGCAGCATATCTCCAGGTCAGGCAGGAAGCTCACAATGCACAATAGCAGGTGTTGATATCTGCTGAGCCCATGTCCCTGGACAGCAACTTCATAGCAGCCTCCATGTGGCACACCCACACCTGGACTCAGAGGCCACTCTTCTACTACCCCAACATTTGATAGCTCAGTTGATGAACTATCTTGGGTCGTGTATCAATTTCACAAGTTAACATGCATGTTAGATCCTCTCCTTAGCCCAGAGGGAAGCTGGAGAAGACACCCATGTATCCTAATATTGGAACTTCAAAAGGCTGTGATGCTTCTTGTTCTAACCTTCAGTTCTTCCAAACAGCAGACAGGTAACCTCAGGCAGTGGTGACCTCTGTGTCTTGGGCTCTTTACCTTTGTAATGGATACAAAGTCTCCCAAACTGGTCATATGAGTTACACAGAGATAAATAAAATTGCTTCCATTTGTCACAGCATCACACAAAGCAGGTAAGCAGGGAAGGGGGGCTAGGGAGAAGTGGCTTAAATGGGTCCAGAGCACCTAATAGAGGAGGGATTAAAATGTTCTAGAATCAGATCATGATGGTGGCTGTGCAAATGTGTAAAATATTAAAGACTGGTGAACTGCACACTTAGAAGGGATGATATGGACATGTGAATTGTATCTTGACAAGCTACAACTGCATGTGTGTGCATGATTGTACACACTATAAAGCATGTATAAAACTTGCTTTGGGGTGCTGTGGATATTGCTCTGTATAAATAAAACACTGATTGGCCAGTAACCAGACAGGAAGTATAGGCAGGACTAACAGAGAGGAGAATTGAGGGAACAGGAAGGCAGAGGGAGAGACTGCCTGCAGCCGCCACCAGGACAAGGAAGATATAAGGTACCAGTAAGCCATGAGCCACGTAGCAAAGTATAGATGAATAGAAATGGGCTAAATATAACAGTAAGAGTTAGACAATGATAGGCCTGAGCTAATGGCCAAGCAGTTTAAATAATACAAGCATCTGTATGTTTATTTTATAAGTGGGCTAAGGGACTGCTGGGACTTGGCAGGACCCGGAGAGAAAACTCCAGCCACAAATGGTGCCCAATGGCTCGAGTTTCCACCTTAAACCTGACAATATTTAATAACCAATTCTAAACGGAGCCAAAACCAGGTTCCTGCTTCATGTCTCATAAGGGCGGCTAGAAGCCGCAACATGTGGGTCTGAGCTATGGAGGGTTGGTGGCGTGAGTGCGGGCTTGACCTAGGCTATGTTACACAGAGGTGTCTCCAAGCCAATGTTTTTATTTAAAACAGGTTGATTATAAATACAATCTCTTTCTAAAGAAGAAAAGGGGATGTGATATAGATATGATAGGATAAAAGGGTAAATTGCTGAACCTATTTTAAAGAGCAACAACTTGTTTAAAATGTTTTACATTGGTATAGATTTTGGTTTATTGATACAAACTTAAAGTTAATTTTGTTATTCTGGGTGTATATTTCTACTCTTGTTTAAGGTGTTATATTTGTACAGCTCATTTAAAATTGTAATGGATAATTTAAAAATAGATTAATAATTAGTTATCTATGATAATCATACTTGTAGCCATGTTAGTTAAGTCTTCTAGGTATACATAGATATATTTCAGATAGATAGGTAATCTTCAAACACTTCAAAGATCTACAGAATATGGCATTTAAAATATTTTTAAAAATTTAGACGTTCTAGACAATAAGACATGTCTGCTCCTGGCAGCACCGATTTACTTCAGAGAGGAGGATGGACTGGAAGACACTCCATATGGAGTTTATCTTCACCTTGGCAAAAACAGCCATTTGGGCAAGAAACTGTTCTTGCCTGGACTACTTGATCGACTGGACATGCAGGACCCATAGAAAAATGACCACTAAACTTTGCTTGACAAAATGGTCCTTCAGGTTCCTGCTTCGCAGAGAAAACTGCCAGACATTCTACAGGACACTGAAAAAAATGATCGAGAGACTCTAGCCCTGTGAGCTGAAAACAGATGCCCCAACTTTACAAAGGAACATTAGGTGACTGTCCAGGCTGTCAGCTGTCTCTGTCTACCCTACAAGACTTCCGAAAGTTGCTTGCATCCTCCCGTTTCTCAGGTAATATTATATCCTTCTGAGGTCTTTGATGTAGTTGAAGCTAAATAGTTACAATTTTCCTTAGTATGATAAAAGATAAGTTAGATATAAAACCTTAAACTCACAAATATAAGATAGATAGGATATCTTCTTTAATATTGTAACTGTAATTCTTGCTCGATAATTGTTTTGTTATATGTAATTTTACTATGTTAAAGTTAAAACCTTCCTTTTTGAAGAAGAAAAGGGGAAGTGCTATGGATATCACTCTGTATAAATAAAACACTGATTGGCGAGTAGCCAGACAGGAAGTATAGGCAGGACTAACAGAGAGGAGAATTGAGGGAACAGGAAGGCAGAGGGAGAGACTGCCTGCAGCCGCCACCAGGACAAGGAAGATATAAGGTACCAGTAAGCCATGAGCCACGTGGCAAAGTATAGATGAATAGAAATGGGCTAAATATAACAGTAAGAGCTAGACAATGATAGGCCTGAGCTAATGGCCAAGCAGTTTAAATAATATAAGCGTCAGTATGTTTATTTTATAAGTGGGCTAAGGGATGCCGGGGCTTGGCGGGACCCAGAGAGAAAACTCCAGCCACATTGGGGTGTCTCAGGAGGAGAGACACACAACACTAATCAAGATAATGGAGATGATGCAAACACAAGCTCAGAAAAGAAGTTTCCAGAAGAATGAGGGTTGCAGATATTGTACATAATCTTCAATCTATCATATAGTATAATAGCCACCTGCAGTCAACAGCTGTCCTGTTAGACAAGACAGGTCGAGAAGGAAGACTGTTAAGAAAGGGGGAGCAAGGAAGGAAAAACACTCCCACCGACCATAAACCTCTGTGAGCCAACCACACTCCTACATAACCTTATTCTGCTTACCAACTCAGCAAAGTCTTGTCTGAGCAAACAGAGGCATAAAAAGCTTTGCAAAGGTAAGGAAGGGGGCTTTGCTTCTAAGTTGAGAGAAAAGATGTCCGAATAGAGAAATCTAGAAACATAGGGATTCTTGGGAAGCCATCCATCATTCAGTTGGGCTCAACTTGAAATGGGCATCAATGGAAATGTATCTCCATTCAGCAGAAGCTGAGATTGTAGTATACAGTTTGTGATGGTGACCCAAAGCAGTCTTCACTTTCTTTTCTTTCTTCTTCTTTTTTTCCCTTTTGTCGGGTGTTTTATTGCAGCAAAGACACAAGAAACGACTAGAAAGGTTAAATGAGGTTAGATGACATCGGTGTGAAGTAGGCAGCACCAGGTAAACGCTGGCAGCTGGCAGTACTAAGAATGAGTACCTCTCCCATGTCTCCATAAGTCAGCTACTCACAGTCTACTCCTACATATCCCATTTCCTCTTTTTATTTATTATCATTATTGTGCTGGTGTGAGGAGGGACAAACTCACGTGCCACTGTGCGTAAGCGGACATTTGGGACAACTTTGTAGACTTGGTTCTTCGTTACTTTTTTTTTTTATTAACAGTACTCTTTATTTTTTTTAATTTGAGACATTTTTTCACTCATTCTACATATCAACCACAGATCCCCTTCCCATCCCTCCTCCCGCTCCCCCTCAGTTTCCTGCCACAACTCACCCTCCATCCCCTCCTCTAAATGGGTAAGGGAGTCAACAAAGCCCAGTCTTCCCTTTCACACAGCATCTCCCAGGTACCTCTTTGCCTTTAATTTACTGACATTTTTATAGTTACTCACAAATGGATTCACTGAGTGGTTTCAAATGTATTTTTGAATACTGTTATTATGACTGAAATCAAAATATACTCCCAAGGGGGTGGGAGAGCTCTCCCAGTTGCACTAAGAACTAAACACAGGTACACAAGAGGAGGACAAGTTGCCCTTACCTTCACATCTTCCTCTGCTTAGAAAAGTGCAGGGCAAAGTCTGCACTGGTGTAGACAGGAGTGTGTCATGCCAACAGAACTCGCTGTCCTATTCATACCCACACATGGCCGGGAAACTGAGTCTCACTAACCTGTTCAGGGCAACAACCAAGCTGAGCCAAAAAGACTCACCCTTTTCCCTGATCCCACATCTTCTATCCACAAGGCCAAAAGAAGCCCCACGCAAAGCTCTACCATCATCTAATCCTCAGTGCTAGACGGAATGACCCCATGTGTATGAATAAAGCCCCGTTTACTGTGTAGCCCCAAAATTAAAACGCTGACAAACCCCACCTTAGGGCAGGGTCGGGAAGCAGACAGAGAGGAGGAAGTGGGGGGCCTGTTGACTGCATGTTTCTGCTGCTTGAGCCATTGGCTTCTCCATGTGCCCTGGACCTAGAGCAGGGGCCGGAGCACGTCTGGCCCTAAGAAACACAAAAAGAAACTGAATGGGCCATTGACACTCCAGGCACATGAGCCTGGAGACGTGAAAGAACTGAGAATGTTAAAAACAAACAAACAAAAACTGCACCCAACCCCATTTTGAAGAAATGTAAAGTGGAAGAGAGGTGGGGTGAGGAGTGGAGGACTGAGCAGCAGGGCCTGTTACGGGGGGGCCTGGGGGGCCTTGGTGACTTGAAATCGCCTTCTGTAAGCAGTAAGAGCTTGCATGCTGGTTTTTGAGCGGGGGGAATGAAGTGGCCTCTGATTGGCAATTTGGAAGTATCAGTCAGGGAAAAGAAGTATGGAAGCAAGGTGTAAAATGATCAGAGATTGACTTGAATCGGCAGTAAGGACAAGAGAAATGGAAAGAGACAAAAAGAAACAACAGGCCGTGTTGACTGCGTGGGGAGCTGGAGGGAGAGCTGAGGCAGTGTGGAGGCCAACAGTGTTGGAAACTCAGAACACTGAACCGAGATGCAGGTTACAGAAGAAGTGTTTGGGGAGCACTGAGAGAGAACAAGACTGTCAACACTACCACAAGGAGGAATGCACTCAGAGGCCCACGTCTGCCTTTTCAAATAGCAAGGGCACACAGAGACCATCTAGACCTAACTGTCTCCCAATAATTACTCATCACTCTGTGATTCATTTGATTTTTGCATCAAAATGAATGTAAAAATTAAATTTTATGGGCAAATGATTTGAATAGACAATCCACAAAAGAAGAGACATAAATGGCTAATAAACATGTGAAAGTATGTTCAACACCATTAGTCATCAGGGAAATAAATATTAAAGCCATAAAGAGATACATTTTCTGTGTCTAAAGTAGGGTTGGTGTAATTCTAAAGGACATATAAGATAACCAGAGGATGCGGGGAAATTGGCATCCTCAATCTCTGATGACGAGACAGTGATAGCTAATGAAGTATTATTAGAACAAGTGTTGTTTAAAACACTGACAAGGTCAAAGACTAAGACAGGATGTTGACAGGGATGTGGACCTGTTGGAACTCACATTTGTGCTGGTGAGGATGCAGAATGAGCCAGCCGCTTGTGACACAGTTTGTTAATATCTTACGAAGTTAAAGATAATCTTACTACTATATATAAAGCAGCAAGCTATTCTTAAGCATTCACATGAGAAAAGTGAGAAAGCATGTCATCACAAGATGTGTGCAGCTCTATTAGTAACAGTCAAGAACTGGAGATACACTGCTGCCAGAGGACATGAGTTATTAAATGAAAATCTTAATACAAGTCACAGGATACCTCCCTCTGAGTTGTCAGTCAAGGAGGCCTCAGATGTCTGCAAAGCAATACAGGCTACTACCATGGCCCTTGGTTGTCCACTATAACTAGATGGCAAGACTCTATTGCTGAAGATATCACATGCTTTGGTTGCCGGTCTTAGAGAAATCAATCCCCAACCCACCAGGAAACTTCTTCATTGTCCCAGAAAGTGCTGTGCAAGCCACGAGAGGGGAAGAACATCTATGGTCTTACCCCAGTGTTAGACCCTGAGTGCTGTAATGTTGACCTGCCTGGCAATAAATGCACACTGAAGCAATAGTTGTATGACTTATGGGATAACTGATCACTTTTTCAATGGATCTAAAGCCTGTTCCAAAGCAAAGAATTCATGCCTAATACAGTAAACTTGGTCAAAGGCCAATGGCTAGGGTGGTCATAGACCCTAGCAGGGAATCTAGTATTGTTACTTTACTGTTGGGGAGGAATGTTGTGACATGCTGTCTTCAGAACATGACATGGCCACTGCACTCATGAAACACAGCAGCTTTGGTTACCTACACAAGATCTACTCAAGATCAAGCTAGAACAGCCATAATGATGCTGTGGAGCTTCACATTGGACATGGAACATAGAGACTGATGAAGTATTTTTCCAGCTCCAATTCTATAGAAGTTCATTGAGATGTATAAACTTTGGATCTGGTTAGTTTCACTGAATGGTGTTTATTTGTAACTTCTTCATAATAAAGCTTAATAATTGATTGTAAAGTTAACTTTGAATTAAATGCTTGAGGATTTGACATTTAAAAAACAGTGGTCTTTAAGTAAAACTATTGTTCAGAGAGAAATTATAGACTTAGAATACATTTTTAAGGAAAATTTTGATCAGCCCTCTGTCAGATGTGGGGTTGGTGAAGATCTTTTCCCATTCTGTAGGCTGTTGTTTTATCTTATTGACTGTGTCCTTTGCCTTACAGAAGCTTCTCAGTTTCAGGAGGTCCCATTTATTAATTGTTGTTCTCAGTGTCTATGCTGCTGGTGTTCTATTCAGGAAATTGTCTCCTGTGCCAATGCATTCAAGACTATTCCCTACTTTCTCTTCTATCAGGTTCAGTGTAACTGATTTTATATTGAGGTCTTTGATCCACTTGGACTTAAGTTTTGTACATGGTGATAGATATGGATCTATTTGCAATTGTCTACATGTTGACATCCAGTTATGCCAGCACCATCTGTTGAAGATGCTTTCTTTTTTCCATTGTACAGTTTTGGCTTCTTTGTCAAAAATCAGGTGTTCATAGGTGTGTGGGTTAATGTCAGGGTCTTCAATTAGATTCCATTGGTCCACATGTTGGTTTTTATGCCAATACCAAGCAGTTTTTATTACTATAGCTCTATAGTAGAGCTTGATGTCAGGGATGATGATGCCTCCAGAGGTGGCTTTGTTGTACAGGATTCTTTTAACTATGCTGGGTTTTCTGTTTTTCCAAATGTAGTTGAGTATTGCCCCTCAACTGAAGAATTGATTAAGAAAACGTGGTACATATACACAATGGAGTACTACTCAGCAGAGAAAAACAATGACATCATGAAATTTGCAGGCAAATGGATGGAACTAAAAAATATCATCCTGAGTGAAGCATCCCAGACTCAGAAGGACAAACATGGTATGCACTCATTCATAAGTGGATACTAGATGTAAAGCAAAGGATAAACAGACTATAACCCACAGCTCCAGAGAAGCTAGCTAAGAAGTAAGACCCAAAGAGGGACTCATGGATAACCCTGGGAAAGAGAAATGGATGAGATCTCCATGAGTAAACTGGGGATGAGGGATGAACAATGAAGAGTAGGAGATAGGAGATGAGAACATAAGGAAATGGGATGGTTGAGCTGGAACAGGGATGGAGGGGGAAGGCAATGAAAGAGATACCATGATAGAGGGAGACATCATGGGGATAGAGAAAAACTCAATGCTAGGGAAGTTGCCAGGAATCCCCAAGGATGACCCCAGCTTGTACTACTAGAAATAGTAGACAGCATGCCTGGACTGAACTGGTTTACCCCAGTGATCAGACTGGTGAATACCCTAACTGTCATCACAGAGCTTCTCTCCAATGCCTGATGGAAGCAGATGCAGAAATCCACAGACAAACACCAAGCAGAGCTCCAGGAGTCCAGTCAAAGAGAGAGAAGAGGGATTCTATGAGCAAGTGCATCAAGATCATGGTGGGGAAACCTGCAGAGACAACCAAACCAAACTAGTAGGAACTCATGAAAGTTGGATCAATGGCTGTGGAGCCTGCATGGGACTGGACTAGCTCCTCTGCATGGCAAAACAGTTATGTAGCTTGATCTGCTTGGGGGACCCCCTGGCAGTAGGATCAGAATCCATCCCTGGTGCATGAGAGGGCTTTTTGGAGCCCACTACCTATGATAGGACACTTTGTGCAACCTTGAGGCAGGAAGAGGGGCTTGGACTTGCCTCTACTGGATGTGCCTCCCCATGGGAGGCCTTGCCTTCTTGGGGGAGGGAGTAGGGGTGGGTTGGAAGGGGGAGGCTGGGGGAGGCAGGGGGAGGAAAGAGGGGGATCTTTGATTGGTGTGTAAAATCAATGAAAAATTTTTCTTAATAAAAAAATAAAATAAAATAAAAATAGATTTTCACGAAGTGAGACATGGGATGAATGCAATTCCTACCAAAATCTTACCAATATCTTCACAAACATTCTAAACTTTTATGGCAAGGTAAAGGAATCCTGTGACCTACAAAGAGAGGAAGGCCCACTCTATTCAATTTTCATACTTGTTATGAAACAAATAGGTACATGGTTCAGTAGAACAGAACACTGACTCCAGGAATGGGTCCACAGGAATGGGTCCTACCAGTATTGATAAAAGTACCTCAACAGAAGAAAGATGGTGTGTCAGCCAGCTTTCTGTCTCTATAAGGAAACATTCAAGATAATCAACTGGCAAAGAGAAACGCTTGTTTTGTCTCAGTCTTGGAGGTTCCAGGCACTTTCTAATAGTGGGCAGCATGTCATGCTGGGAGCAGAGGACAGAGCAGACCCACTCAACATATGACTAGGAAGTAGAGGGGTGGAGGGTGAGGAGGAGACACCCACTTGGGTTCCATAATCCCCTTCAGGAGCACACACCCCAGTAACCTAAAGACCTCCCACTGGGGTTTTTTGTTAGTGGTGGGGGTTTTTTTGCTTGTTTTCCTCCTCTAATGCCAATCCCCCCAGGCTCATCTCCAGCTCTGTCTCAGAATACCTGCTGTGCTCTCTCTTTCCTCTCTGACCCCATCCCCAATAGATCACAAAGATCTTCTTCCCCAACCTTCCTTTGCCGGATTCATCCCATCATCCCAGATTCCAACACCAGCAGGCATTTCCTGTGAACACAGCAGCTGAGCAGTACAGGGAAACAGATCAGTACCTTATTCAGTCATCATCAGAGAAGCTTCCTCTGGCAGCAGATGGGAACAGATGCAGAGACCCACAGCCAGACATTACAGGAGAAAGAGTCTTAATGGGATGTCTCCATCAAATCCCTCCTCCCAGAACTCAGGGAGCCTTGAGGAAGAGGAGGCAGAACGAGAGGATGGAGGATACCAGGAGAACAAGCCCCTCTGAATCAACTGAGCAAGGTGCATATGAGCTCACAGAGACTGGAGCAGTAAGCACAGGGACCATACAGGTCTACACCAGGTCCTCTGTATATATATTAGAACTTTTACCTTATGGGACTCCTGAGGGTGAGAACAAGCGGGTCTCTGATTCTTGTGCCTCCTCATAGGACCCTCTTCCTTCTGTTGGATTGCCTTTGTCCAACTTTGATATGATGATTTTTGCTTTATCTTATTGTATTTTATTTTTTCATGTTTGGTTGTTATCTCTTAGAAACCAGATCCAGAGGGGAGGGGAGAAGAAGAACTGGAAGAATTAAAGAGAGGAGAAACTATAATCAGGCTATATTGTATGAGAAAAGAATCTATTTTCAATAAAAAGGAAAAAAAAAGAGATGAGCCCATCCTTAAGATTTTACCACCCATAAAACACAGAGCTGGTGATCAAGCCTTTACCACATGGACATCTGGGGAATACTCCACATCCAGAGCATAGCAGAAACTCTCCTACAGACCATGCTGGAGCCTCTGGGGTCCAGACACCAAAATGAGTGCTTTCTACATCTCATAGCTTGTATAAAAATTAACTTAAACTAGATCACAAATTTAAACATGAAACTATATAACTCTTTAAAGGGACTTGAATAAACTGTTTATTTAAATGTAAAGGTTTCAACAGTAAGTCTCCTAGGAAAGAATACAGAGAAAAGTCTTCAAGGCATTACATTAAAAGTTACCAAAGGACCTTCCTTAGGAACACATGTCCCTCAGCTGCCTTCCTGTACCCTACCAGCACCCCCTCTTCAGATGAATGTATCTCTCAATTCTCATCAGAGAAGCTTCTACTTGCAGTAGGTGGTGATTAATACAGAGATACAACTGGCCAAGATACAGAGAATACGAGACTGCAGAATATTCAGCCTAAATGGAACATTATATAAACTAATAAAAATATATTTAAGTTACCAAAGAATGGATTGATTGATTGATTTGTGGGGGAGACAAGGTCAGGGTCTCTCTAACACAGGCTGACCTCAAACTAAAAATTCTCCTACTTCATCCTCTCAAATGTATTACTGGCCAAAGTCTTTTTTTTATTTAGACAGTATATAAAACTCACTACTGATGAAGAAAAAGACATATACTGAACTATGTTAAAATTAAGAGGTTCTATTTATAAAAAGGTAAAGTACAAGCTGGAGAACTTAAGAGTAAAGAGAAAGTAAGCTTAGGCCAATGAAGGGTGCTTACATTACATGTATATATCATAAGGAACTGTGTCAGGAATATAGAGAATATGTATAAGACAACAGGAGGGAGGAAAGTAAGCCTGCAGGGAAAGGGGATTTCCAAATCGCTGGCAAATGCCTGAAATGATATTCCTTGAGGAAGTGCAACGCAACCAACAGAGTGACTACCTTGGAAAAGAAAGCAACACCGAATATTGGCAAGGAGGGGCTGGTAACTCTCTTGATAGAGTGCTGGCCTGGTGTAAGTGAAGCTGGGTTTGATCCCCAGCACCGCGTGAACTGGGCATGATGGTTCATGCCTACATTCCTCACACTTAACAAATAGAAGCAAGATGATCACAAACTCAAGGTCATTCTCAGCTACACAGCAAATGTGAGGCCAGGCCAGGCTCTGTGAGACCGGAGGTAGATCAACTAGAACTTTCAGACCCTGCTGTAGAGAGTGCAAATTTGTCCAACCACTACAGAAAACTGATTAACAACCCTGCTAAAATTAATTGTGCCCATAACCCCATGACTTAGCAATTTCACTGAAACAATCCAAGTGTCCACCAGTAATAAAGTGGTATACTATATTATATATAGTATATTACAAAACATAAACAGAGATTAAATGAACAGCCTAGGGAGATGACTCAGACAAGAAAGTGCTTATCACTTAGGCCTGAGGATTTGCGGATGGATCTCTAGAACCATGTATAAAGCTGGTCTCCATGTGCACCTGTGACCCCCTCCCTGGAGCTTGCTGGACAATCAGTCTGGTTGAATTGATGAGTTTCAGGTTTAGTGAGAGACTGTTTTAAAACACAGGTGGGAAATGACTGAAGAAGAGACTCAACACAGCTCTCTGGCCTCCACATACACAGGTGTGCACACATGAACACACAGACACATATGCACACACAAAAAGGAAAATGAATGAATGATTTCTAAATTCACTGTCATGCTTGAATCTCTTAACACTGAAATTACAGTAGCACAAAACTCTATGGGTGGTTGTATTTCAACAGCGATGGCGTTGAGAGCAAATCTAGGACATTAAATTCAAGGTGATACTGACCTTTGAACAGGACAGAAGGGATAATGGCTGAGAGGAGAGCACCAGAGATGCTGTTTTCATCCTTTTTCTTGGCCTGGTTAGCA
>CABHPH010146324.1:0-15393 GCA_902168325.1 Peromyscus nudipes
GTACTTGCTCAGCTATGTTCATATCAGCATTGTTTGTAATAGCCAGAACCTGGAAACAACATAGATGCCCTTCAATTGAAGAATGGATAAATAAAATATGGTAAATATGCACAATGGAATACTACTCAGCAGAGAAAAACAATGACATCATGAGGTTTGCAGGCAAATGGATGGATCTAGAAAAAATCCTCCTGAGTGAGGTAACCCAGACTCAGAAAGACAAACATGGTATGTACTCACTCATAGGAGGATACTAGATTAAAGCAAAGATGACTAGACTCCTACTCACAACTCCAGGGAGGCTACCTAGAAAACAGGACCCCAAGAAAGACACAGGGATCGCCCAATGACAGAGAAATGGATGAGATCTACATGAACAACCTGGACATGAGTGGGGGTAATGAAGGGCAAGGGTCGAGGGAAAGAGAGCTTAGGGGAGCGGGAGATCCCAGCTGGATCAAGAACAGAGAGGGAGAACAAGGAATAAAAGACCATGATGAATGAAGACCACATGAGAATAGGAAGAAGCAAAGTGCCAGAGAGGTTCCCAGAAATCCACAAAGATATCTCCACAATAGTCTACTCGCAATGGTTGAGAGAAAGCCCAAATTGACCTACTCTGGTGATAGGATGGCCAAACACCCTAATTGTCGTGCTAGAAACCTCATCCAATGACTGAGGAAACCGGATGCAGAGATCCATGACCAGGCCCCAGGTGGAGCTCCAGGAGTCCAGTTGGCGAGAAAGAGGAGGGTTTATATGAGTGAGAATTGTTGAGACCAAGATTGGAAAAAGCACAGGGACAATTAGCCAAACGAATGGAAACACATGAACTATGAACCAATAGCTGAGGAGCCCCCAACTGGATCAGGCCCTCTGGATAAATGAGACAGTTGATTAGCTTGATCTGTTTGGGAGGCATCCAAGCACTGGGACCAGGACCTGTCCTCAGTGCATGAGCTGGTTGTTTGGAACCTGGGGCTTATACAGGGACACTTGGCTCAGCCTGGGAGGAGGAGACTGGACCTGCCTGGACTGAATCTACCAGGTTGAACTAATCCCCAGGGGAGTCTTTGCCCTGGAGGAGATGGGAATGGGGGGTGGGCTGGGGAGAAGGCAGGGTCGGGGGAGGGGGGAGAACAAGGGAATCAGTGGCTGATATGTAAAAAAAAGAAAAGAAAAGAAACTCTTCTCTCCTGTTTACTCTTGTCCTAGATTCTATGCCATAGATATAGGCCTCAATGACAGGAGACCCTTTCTCCTATCAATCTCCTCCCCAGTCCCCAAACATCCTCAGGGGAGGGGCCTTCTTTTCTTTTAATAAAATTATTTATTTATTTTATATCTCAGCCACAATTTCGTCTCCCTCCTCTCCTCCCAGTCCCTCCCCCACACCCCCTGTGTTCCCACCCCCCAATCCACTCCTCCTTACTTTCTGTTTAGGAAAGGGCAGGTCTGGGGCGGCCTTCTTAAAGCCTGCAGTTATACAACTTCAAATTTCCCTCCCAATGACAAAATAGCTGAGAAAATTACCTCCAAAAAGGGAACATTCACATTATGCTCACATTTAAAACGGTTTTCGTGCACCATTAACCACTTGAACCTGCCTGGACCACGCTGAAGCAGAACATCATGATAAAAGGGTGTGAAGAAATAAAGGGGCTGTGCCCAGGAAGCAAAGAGACAGAGAGAAATTGGAACAAGGTCTAGCCTCCCAAATACAGCACAATTGCTACTTCCTTAAGCTGGGTTTCAACTTCTAAAGTTTCCACAGTTCCAAAATAGCATCACCAGCAGGGGTTGAAAGCTAACATGTGAGCCCAGGACCATTTCCTATACAAACCCTAAAATCCCACCCCTGACCCCCAAGGCACATGTCCATTTCATAAAGCAAGCAGCATTTAGAATATCTCCAGGAGTCTTCAAAGTCTCTACAGTTGCAACATTGTTCTAAAGTTCAAATCTAGTATCTCCTGAAACTAAAGGCTGTATTCCTCCAAGATACAACAGTACAGAGTGAATATTTCTGTTCTGAAAGGGAAAAGGGGGTGTGGGGTATAGAGAGGAGGGATGGACCAAAGACTAAAACTCAACAGGGGAAGCATTAATGAACATAGATCTGGGAAGAAATGGCTGTGCACACCAATAATTTCAGCACTTTGGAAGTTGAAGCAGGAGAATTGTGATTTTTGAGACCAACCTGAGCTACATAATTATATTTCCTCCTCTGCCCCTCCCTGTAAAGGGGTTTGTAATTGTGCGTCCAGTGTTCAGGACAGGTAGCGTCATAATTCAAGATCTAAGATCGTGGGTGGCCTTGTCCCTACCTTGCCACCTGCAAGCGGCACTCTACTCGGCTTCTGTCTCAGCTGGATCCAAAATAGCTTTTCTTGGCGAACATTCAACTTTTCTGGAATCACTAACTTCCAGGGGTCTCCATTGTGTCCTTAGCTTCAAACATTGCCATGTCAAAGACTTCCTACAGAGATCCTGGCTCTCTTATACACTGCCTGGCCTCCTAGGTTTTCCTTTAAAGTCTGGATGGAAGCTTACATAACCCTGTAATTCTTGCCTTTTACATTCCTGCAAAACCAGCATCTCCTGGATGGTACACAAGTCAGCCCCCAGCTCAAGCAGTAACTCTCCTTTGACCCCCACACCCAACTCATTTAAACCATGACTACAATTACTTCAGAATACCTAGGCAGCTGATCCTGGAAAAATACTTCCCCAGGCTATTCAGTGTGAGCAGTGTTCTCTCAAAGGAAAGTCTTCCACATAAGTTTACATGTTCACTCTTTGGCCACAGAGTGCTTTGTTGAATCCTCAGGTCTCTTCAAGGTGTCTTCCCTATTATTCCAGTCCATTCTAATTGCCTTTTTTTTTTAAATGATGCCAACCCCTTCAACATTTCCATTCTATGTATGCTCTTCTCTGGGAAAAATCTAAGCTTTTCTAACATTTCTGTTCTTTCTGCTTTGTGTTCACAATTCTCACTCTACAGTGATTCAAAGTATCCAGCAATATTTATGCTACACCCAGAGTTCTAAATTGCTCCTGCTCACCTACCACTAAGTTTCAGTTTAAATGTCTAAGTAACATTAACACCTGTTTTGTTGTGTCAAATTCAAAAGATGCAACAAGGTTGTCCAGTAGTTGATAAGAGAAAGTTTAGTACTTATTTTTATTTGTTTGTTTGATTATTTTTATCTCTCACCAGACATGGTGGCACATGCCTTTAATTCTACACCTTAGGAGGCAAAGACAGGCAGATCTCTGTGAGTTCAAGACCAGCCTGGTCTACAAAGTGAATTCCACGTTAGTCAGAGCTACACAGAGAAACCATGTCTCAAAAAACAAACAAACAATATTATCTCTTACAGTTCTAGAGATCCAAGATCAAGCTGTTGGCAGATCTGGTGTCTGACAAGACCCCTTCCTTCACAGATGATTCCTTATTGGGTGGTCTCATGATGGAAGGGACTGGATGTTTTCGAAGGCAAAGCCCCAAAGCCTTCATTGTCTAAAACCAACAGTCTGGGAAGTAGTATTTGAACATATGAGTTTTAAGGGGATCCAAACATTCAGAATATAGCATATTTTGACATTTTCTACATATTTCTACATATGATTCACATTTTTCACAGTAGAATAATTTACCTGTCTCCTTAAAGCTTTCTTTATGATGAAATATATTTGACAAATCATAATAATTAAAAGCATGGAGTAATTCACTTACTGTGAGAAAACATCACACTAGTAAACAGAGTTCCCACAGATGTTCTCATGCAGAAACTATCTCAGCACATCCTTCTGAATAGCGAATAGCCACCCTCAAATCTCAGGGGATATCTCAAAGGTTTAGTTGGTTGGCTGGGAATGGCTAACCTAAATGGCTGCCACTCAGCAGTTCCCACAGGCCCTGTGGCACAGGACAACAGGCTTGTTTCCTGTTGCAGAGATGCTCTATTCATTAAGTTCTCAAGGATTCAGCCACAGTGGGTCTCAGCAGTTGTGCTAGAGGGAAAGTAGGTTCTGGGTGACCTCACTTTGCTGAGTAAAGAATCTAGCTAAGAAATGACACACACCCTTCCTGCTCACAATTGACTTGCCTAGATCAGTCTTGTGTGCCCTACTCTGTCACAAGAGGGCAGGAAGTATGTTGTCATCGAATGTCCAGAAGACAGGAGAATCAAAAGCATTGGCAAAGAACTCCAATGATTTCCTTACTAACACCTGATATGTCCTGGTGTTGAAGTTGTGTCTTAAGTCTTGGGGATGACTATGCCTTGTTGCTACCCCAAGATAAATATGAGTGCTCATCCATGCTGTTGGGCCACATCCTCCAACTCAGTCATGCAATACATAACATGCAGAGATTGCAAAATGAATGTGAGGCTATGAATTCAACAAGGTTCTTTGATGTTGGTCTTTGTATTTCTCTGGTTCCGGGGATTGAACCCAGTAGCCATTATTACTAATGTGTTCTTTTCTCCATGGTCTTAAACATAAGAATTGTTTACTTAATTGCTGCAGTGAGTGAAGACTAAAACCTAAGATGGAAAACGCAGCAAAGTTCTGATGTATCTGAAAGAGAAAAAGATGTAGAGAGCAATATTTACTTTATGATGTTTGTACTATGCATGTGTATATATAAACACATAGTAAGATACACAACTCTAATAGCATTGTTGTTTGATTTCTAAACATTTCCATGACACCCAGTAATTCAAAGTGTATTTTGCCTAAATTCTGGTAAGCTAACTCAATTAGATAGGCTATCATATTTCCTGTAGAAAACTGTTCTTAAATCTTCCTAAAGCCTTTGGCCATTTATGATTGGAAGTAGTTACTAATTTAGATTTCTTCCTGTAGCACAATAACTGCGTGAGATCTTCATGTCACCTCTGTGGGTTTAAGTTATGTTTTAATGTAAAATACAAAAGGTTAATTACTGTTCAGAACCTGATGCTTCTGTGGGAGTAGCTGCAAGTTATTTATTATCCTTCCTCTAGTTAATTATGTTAATTGTGGTGGATTTACAATGTCAAGTTCAAGAACGTTAATTAATTTAATAAGCACTTTTTTTGTACTTTCTTCTGTTTCAGTTGATCCATCTTTAGTGAATAAGGATGAAAATGCCATCTATTTATTGGGAAATTCCCTTGGCCTTCAGCCAAAAATGGTTAAAACATACCTGGAAGAAGAGCTAGACAAGTGGGCCAAAATGTAAGTACCAACCTGAAAAGTGTAATTCTACATCTGACAGAAGAACTTTGAAAATTACAAAAGGTGTCTAATTTGGGCAAGTTATGCCCTACCATTTTAAGACTGAGGAAAAATCTAATTGACCATAATTATCAATACTACAATACTTTGAGGAAATGACTTAGGGTCAGAATAAGGCCAAATTGCAAACTTGTAATGAAGGGAGTGTAAAACAACATATTTAAACATTTAATCTCCTTTCCTACGTCTAAATCAATGTAAGTCATTTTATTTCACATGCTTAACCACCAGCAAAGAAGTTAATTTATGACCTTGAGTGTTTTATGATTCATTCATGTCTAAGCTAGCAATGACATCAAAAAAATATGGAAGCCAGGCTTGTTAAGATAACGTTAGGTTAGGGGACACTGAGGATCATGGATATACTGAGTAAGATGTATCACCTGTTCTTAGCATCTTTAAGCTCCCACAGTTTCCTCTTGTGTAGACAGTTAAAAGACATCTATTTCCAGGCTTTCTATATATGAATTATTACAAGAGCACTCTTTTTCATCCTGTGTTTAGTGTATACTTATAGTCTTCTAAGGACAAACCCTTCCTCTTTCCACCCTTCCTGAGCCTTCTTCTGTAAACTAGCCTCCTCAACCATACGTCACCTCTCCCAAATGTCACTACATTAAAAACACATCACTTTAAATATTTAAAACTTTTTCATTAACACCCAAGAGTTATACATATTGATGAGTATATCAGTGTGATATTTTTATTTATGTTTATAATATGTACCAATCAATTCAAGGTAATTGAGGTTCCCATCTAGTTATCACAGCTTATTGTGAATTATGATGCCATCAGTTTTATAAAACACCAGAACTTATTGTTCCTGTCTAACTGAGTTCAGATGCCTATTTTTAACCCTCTGCAATTTCCCCTTGAGTAGACAGCTTAGAGATATCTATTTTCATCACTTTCCCGTTCTTAGGGAAATAATCTGGTTTTGTGTATCTTCTCTCTTTCCACAGTAATTACTTATAAAACTGAAATGAGATATATTTGTTAAGTACTTGAATGTTTTTGTCTTATTGCTGAATTGTAAACACTTAAGTATTTTAAACAGCCCCAAAACATTCTTTAAATGTTTTCTCTGATCATTTGAAAAATAAAAAAAAAAATCATTATGGAAATGAGTCCCACCCGACGGTCAGGAAACATTTCAGAAAGATGAGGCCACATTAAATATGAATTCTGGTGCAGGCCATTGTGTGTTCATATGATCTCATGTTTTGTGACCTTTCCACCTTTGTGCTCTGTCATACTGGGAGCAGCTTAGTTCTTACCACCTAAGTGAAGTCAGCTACCATGGCTGTCAGGTAACGCTGCAAAGCTCTCACTTTTTATGGTTAAGAATGAGAGCTCTCAAATTAATGCAAGAGTGATGGAAAGCTGATATAATTTATTAAGCATGTTATAATTTCATCTGCCCGACTTTTATGCATAAGTTTCAAAATACACATCACCACATTTGAGAGCATTTTGGACTAACAGGTTTTAGTATTTAATAAATGAGGGTCACAGTTAATAAAAATGGTCGATATTCATGTCGGTCCTTAATGTGTGAGAGCAGAGTTAAATTGGATGATTTTGCACTTTTGGAAGTGTCATCCCCTCTTGAATACTCAGGCAGCCAGGCTTTGCATTTTTATGCTCTAGGTATTTAAAGTTGCTGCCCTGCTGCTCCATTCACTCCACAGCATACATCAGGCCACCAAGGGACCAGCTGAGGAGTGTTGGGATGTTAAAATGATGTTTCAGGAAAGTGCCTGTCTCGCAGAGCATCGTCTATTGTTGCATTTCACTTTCATATTTTACTTTGTGAACGCAGACAAAGCCAGAGCCTTAGTTAGATCCTCCCAGTGCTCATTAGACAAATGATTCAGAGAGGAGTGCACTTTAAGGCAGAAAGCGATGAGAATTGAATTAAAGGCCTTTTCTCGGCAAAAGAGATCCACCCATTTTTGCTTTGGTTACATTCCTTTCCCTTTCCCTCGGCCCTGGGGACATAGTCAACCTTGTGGCCCAGCTTTTTCCTAAACAGCCACAGAGTTTCAGATGTGCGGTTACACTTCTGTTCCTTTCTCTCTTGCCTGCACATCTTTGATCCCAAAACAGTTCTTATTTGTTTTTTGTTTTGTTTTTGCTCCCAAAATACTTAATTTGAAACCTCACTCCTAGCCTTTTCTGTATGAGACTCTGTAGGAAAGAATTTTTTTTTTCTTATCAACTTAGCTCCAAATAATAAGAGGGCCTGCAAACTTTTTGACAGCTGAGAAATTATTGAGGGAGGAAAGGTTTTCTTAATGGAGGAGCTGGCTGAAGAGCTGAGCATGATGGATAACTGTAGTGACTCACAGGGAAACACAGGACACTCTCTGTGGGACCCTTCACAACTGTGCTGAGTTAGTGAGTATCCTGGGCTGGGAGCTTCCAGGAAGGACAGCAGGAAACTGCCTTTGTCCCTGAGTTTGGGTCCATGACAGCCTTCCCTTGAAGAGCCCTTTAGTCAAGTTCAGACTGTTTCTTTTATAAAATCTTGCTTTGTGTGCGCATGTTTTCATTTAAAGAACTGTGGTACTGTGGTAGGCTGTCCTCTCAGTTCCCTTTCTGACGACCGTTCTGGTTTCTATACTAATCTCCCCTTGTGCCATTTGTCGATACATCTGGGACTTCCCAGTATTGTGGTAAACTTTTAACGGATGCAATTTTATTTTCTCTCCATCCTCCAGACCCATTTTTTGTTCCCAGGCTGAACCTCAAGCCAGGACTGTGCCTCTTTCATTTGACTAATGGGAGATTCTCAATTAAAAAAAGCTACAAGCTTCATTATTTTTTCCTTTAAAAAATTATGAGATAAAGTGATAAGTTTCACTGTGGTATTTTCATACAAAACTTAGTTTTGTTGCTCCTCCTTCCTCTACTTACCTCCCCTGGCCTCCTGTTCCCAGGCTTGTGCCATGCCATTCACAATAGTTTTTTGTCTCACCTTCCCTATCTTATGTATTCTGTTATTGTAGTCCCCTACTTCAAACATCTGTTATCTACTATACAGCCTCTTTTCTCGTTTCATGACCTACAGCCACATTTGTGTTCCTGTATGGTCTCACATGATAGAGAAAGTGCAATTTTTCTCTTTCTGAGTGTGGGTTGGTTCGTGTACTATAATGGTTTCCAGATTCCTCATTTTAATATAAATTTCAAAATTTCATTTTCTTTATAGCTGAGTAAAGTTCTATCATATGTGTGTACCACATTTTCATTGTCGCTCTCTCAACAGAAATCTAGCTTAGTTCCTTTCTATAGCACAGCAAAGAATCTGGATATACAAGTATCTCCATACATGCTACAAGTCCTTTAGAGTAGTCCATAAATGGTATTGAAATGATGAGAAGCAGGAGAGGGGGGGCCGGTGTCTTGGAATAAGGTGGAAACTTTCTCACTCACCTCAGGTGGGCTTTGACTCAGAAGTCAGAGTGCGAGAAACTCCTGGTCACACGAAAGGTGTACTGAGTCATGGGCTCACAAATCTAAAAGAAGAAATTCACGCCGGGCGGTGGTGGCGCACGCCTTTAACGCAAGCACTCGGGAGGCAGAGACAGGTGGATCTCTGTGAGTTCGAGGCCAGCCTGGTCTACAAAGTGAGTTCCAGGAAAGGCACAAAGCTTTTCAGACAGAGAAACCCTGTCTGAAAAAAAAAAGAAGAAGAAGAAGAAGAAATTCACAGAGACAGAGAACAGAGGGTGACTTTTAGATACATGTTTGATTGTAAGGAGTTTAGGACAAGAAGGGTCAGCATCCTACACAGCAGGAATGCAGGAGTGAGCGCATCATTCAGCTGCCACTCTGGGGGCTAGGGAAGGACTTAAGTAGAAAGTGGGTGCTATGAGGCAGCTAGGAGAGGGTGCACTGCTCACTGAGTCCCACGGGCCTCCTCTCAGTTCCTGTCAAGTCTGGGCAGGGCTGCTCATTTAAGAGGAAGGGAGAGAAAGAGAAACCACATCAGGAACCAGACTCCTCTGGGATTTCTGACCTCTAGCTAGGACAGAACCAAGGACAAGAATAAGAACTGGTTGCTTTCATGTCCCTGTCCCTAAAACCACCCAGCCAGTTTCTGTCTCCCTTCTCCCATTCTGCGAATAACTGGTTATGTGGTAGCGCTACGTACATTTTTTTTGAGGAGCTTCCATATTGATTTCCATAGTGGATGTTCCAGTTCCTACTTATCAGCAGGGAATAAGGATTCCTTTCCCCTTCTTCTTTGCCAGCATCAATTAATGGGGGATTTATTAAGGCAACTCCACGTAGTTTAAAAGGGAGGTTTATTTTGGGGTAACTTACAACAAGTAAAGGGATAGGTTACAGGCTCCAGGAGAGGTGAAGTGCAGTCCAGCTGGGTTCTCTGGAGACCTCTGCTCGGTCTACATCCAGCATCCAGAATCACCAGGAACCAAGAGAGCCGGCACATCCGGATCTCGGGTCTTAAAGGCTCCCATCATGGCCCTGCCTCAGGGCCAGGTCGTAGGTACTGGAAGGCTCACTGGGGGTAGTACTTCAGGGTAAAGCTGGAACAGCTATCCACTACAATTAATTGTCATATATTTTCTTAATGATGGCCATTCTAATTGGAAGAGATGAAATCTCAAAGTAATTTTTATTTACATTTCCCTGATGGATAAGTAAGTGAAACAGGATTTAAAATATGTGTGGGCTCTTTGTGTTTCTTCGTGAGAACTGCCCAGTCCACTACGCTATTTATTGATCAGCAGATTTGGGTGAAGTTATTTAGGGGGTTATCCAATTTTTGAAGTTCTTAATGTATTCTAGTTAATAACAGAAAAGTTTTATCTCACAATTAACAATGTCTAAAGTATAACTGGTAAACATCTTTTACCATTCATCTTGCTGTCCATCCTGAGGGCTGATAGTTTCTTTTGCTATGAAAGCTTCAAGTTTACTAAATAGTCTAATGTGAATTAAAATTTGTTGTCTCGGTAAAGAGGATATTAAAAAGCACAATCTTGCCGTGTGGTGGTAGCTCATGCCTTTAATCCCAGCACTTGGGAGGCAAGGCCAGGCAGATCTCTGTGAGCTCGAGGCCAGCCGGGGCTACAGAGAGAGATCCAGGAAAGGCGCAAAGCTACACAGAAAAACCCTGTCTCGAAAAACAAAAAACAATAAAACAAAACAAACAAACAAACAAAAAAAGCACAATCTTAACAATAGAATTAAAATTATCAATACACTTTGACAAAACGAGACATCACTAAGAGCTGTGGATATCAAGGCAGGAAATGTCATATTCTTCTCTCTTGCACTCCACTGCAGACATCCTGCCTTATCTGTCTACAGCAAAACCTACTTTTTACTGAAACTGACCTTATACCCTATGATGACCATGTTTGATTACTAATACTAAAGAAAAATCAAAGGTCAAATCACTTAGTGATTTTTTTTTAAGTAAGGGGCTTTATATCCTAAAATAACAAAGTACTAGAGACCGAGAATCTTATAAAGAACAGAAAAGTTTTATCTCACAATTCTGCAAAATTAAAGTATGAGAAGACTTGGTACTTGCCGAAAGCAGCACTTGCTTCCCAAATACAGTTTCTTGCCATGTCACAGGTGATGGATGGTGCATGCCCCTTACTCACCTTTTATAAGACTGTGTGTCCTAGTCAAGTCTCTGCCCACATGACTTAAATCACTGTTTAAATCAGCAGTTATTAGCCTGTGGCTTGAGACCCCTTCAGGGGTCAAACAACCCTTTCACAGGGATCGCCTGATATCATCAGAAAACATGGATATTTATATTACAATTCATAACAGTAGCAAAACTACAGTGATAAAGTAGCAACAAAAATAATAACACAACATGAGGAACTGTATTAAAGGGTTGCAGTATTAGGAAGGCTGAAAACCAGTAGTTTATACTCTGTAGCTCTTAATACAGACACACTGATGACTTACATTTTCACCTATTACTTCTGAAGAAATATATCTAGGCTCTAGTTGTATACAAAGTATTTCTTCTACAATTTCCACTTATTTAAGGAAAAAATTGCATCTCCCCCAAAGTTTAGTAAGAGCTTTTACTTCTTATAAAACAATCCTTATTATTGTTACTTTGCAAATTGATTTTCATTTATGAAATTTCTTAAGTTGATCTGAATAGCTTATATTATAGTTTAACATATGTATTCTGTCAAATGAAATTATTTAGGCAATTCTAATATTTTGAAACAGAAAAGTTGTAGCATAGACTCATTGCTATGTTATAATTATCAATAAAAAGTTTATACAATCCTGAACATTGTATCATAAGCCTAG
Organism: Peromyscus nudipes; assembly: GCA_902168325.1. NCBI lineage: Eukaryota > Metazoa > Chordata > Mammalia > Rodentia > Cricetidae > Peromyscus > Peromyscus nudipes. The sequence continues at coordinate 11,611 of CABHPH010146324.1, forward strand.
TATCCCATCACTCAGGATGTTGAAACAAGAGAATTGGATATTTGAGGACACCCTTGGATATAGAGCAAGATATTGTCTCAAAAATGAAGAAAAATGTCCTTTTTATATAATAAAAAGAATAATATTCTTCAATCCTATGGTATATGAGAAAGGATAGGCTGTCAGCTTACAAGATTTGGGGGAATGTTTTCTATTAAATATTTACTAACAGTCTGTGTGGTGGTTTGAAAGAAAATGCCCCCCAAAGAGAGTGGCACTATTAGGAGGTATGGCCTTGTTGGAGAAAGTGTGTCACTGTGGGGGCAGGCTTTGAGGTCTCTTTTGCTCAAGCCTCCCTCAGTGTGACACTGAGTCAACTTCCTGTTGCCTGTAAGATGTAGGACTCTCAGCTCCTCCCACAGCACATCTGCCTGCATGTAGCCATGCTCCCTGCCATGATGATAATGGACTGAACCTCTGAAACTGTAACTGAGTCCTATCTGTAGCCAGAAGTTTTTCCTATGTCCTTCAGCCACTTGGTCCCAAATAAATACTCAGAGGCTTAATATTAATTACAAACTGTTTGGTCTATAGCTCAGGCTTATTGCTAGCTAGCTATTACATCTTAAATTAACCCATTTCTATTCATCTATATTTCGCCATGTGGCTGTGGCATTACCAGTCTGCTGGCATCTTGTTCCTTTGGTGGCTAGATGGTGTCTGCCCTGACTCTACCCTACTTCTCCTTATCTCTCTGTTTGGATTTCCCACCTGCCTCTTATCCTGCCTTACTATAGGCCATTGCACCTTTACTTATTAACCAATGGGAGCAACATATATTCACAGCATACAGAAAGACCGTCCCACAGCACCCCTCAATTAGATGTTTTTCTTGTAAGAGTTGTCATGGTCACGGTGTGTCTTCACAGCAATAGAAGAAGCCCTAAGACAGTCTGCATTATTTAAAAGAAAGTAACATGAGTTAATAGTCATGATGAAAACTTCAGTTAGAAGGCAAAACACCAATCCAAAGAGTATATTGTAGATTGAGAAACATACATACATTCCAAAGACAGAACCTAGAACCACGGTATTTAAGTCATCTGCATCCTCAAATTTACTAGATAGATGCTGTCTTCTGTTTTTCACAGGAGTAATTCTTTCTATGGTAATGCCTTCATAGGGACTTTTGTAAAAGATTGACAGCTTAGGTAGAATTAGTTAAAGAAGAAATGTCCCATGGATTTATACTTCAGTAATATACCAGCTAGCTGATGGAAGGATTTACATGGCTATGTGTTTGTGGACAATGCAGTGATTAAGTAGCCCAGAGAAGCTTTCACCTGAAGACACCTACAATAGTTTTAATCAGTTATGAATTTCTCCCTTTAAATAAGAGGGAGACACATGAATAAGAAAATACAAATCTCCACTAGTCAAATACAGATTGTTAGCCAGTTATCAATTGGGTCATGGATAAAACTGTGCTTCATTAAGAAAGGCTCTGAAAATTTATTTATTCACTTACAGGGAAAGCTTTCTAAAATAGGACCACTTCTCATTTTGTAGGATGGTTAAAATATGGCCCCATTTTAAAGAGAATCCAAGTTTCTATTAACTTCTTAATTAGATGTTATATCCTGAAATCTGATTTCATAGGCAAATATTGCTCATGGCCCCCTCACAAAACACTACACTCCTGGCAATGATTAATGTTGTGGTAATGGGTTAACTCTTCATATTTCTTTCCCAACATTTGTAAAGGATTGCAGCTGTGTTCGACTTATTTTAAGCAACTTTGAATGAAAGCAATCTAGCAACTTTCCTAACTCTGACACATATGTTTATAACCACACTTTAATCTACATCAATTCTTCCTAATGACAGGCCACTTTACTTTGGGTTTATTTGGATAAAACGTTCTAAATACATTTCACTACCCCAGGCTAGTGGGCTGACAAAATGAGGAAGTAGCCTTAGTGTGTAATATTTTAAAGAGAGGAAGATGCCAAAAGCCTTGCAGGGAGAAACATATCCCTAAAGATTATTACCATGGTGTCTACCAGAGTGAGAAGTAGGTGGCATAATATTCTGAGATATAAATTCTCTGAGGCAGAACATAGAATTTTACTACCTAGATGTAATAAGATATATTGTGCTATCAGCAAAGGCCAGGGAGCTCTATGTGATTAAAATAAAAAAAGGATCCAAGTATCTGCCTTTAACTACCATTTAATGATAATGATTTTTGTCTTTAACATTTATATTGGGAGTCCAGAGAGGCAAGCTGCAGGCTATCTAATAATAATATGAATAATAATAACTAGCAATTGAATTGCCCTTTTCTTCCTCCTAGTTCTTAGCAGCCTATGTTTATTCACACAGAAAGTCCTCCTCCTTCATCTTAGTTTATATGGTAATGGAAATATTAGCTTAAAGATTCCTGTTATGTACCACATGTTGATGAAGGCAGTTTAGCATTAGATTTACATTAGAAGAGATGAGTCAGCAAGGGAATATTGTGCATCCATCTCTTTTATATGCTATCTCATTTACTTTTTCTGCCAACCCTTTAAAGAACATATTGTCACTCTTTTATTTACTTTTACAGATGTGGAAAATTAGCCCCTGGAACCTTCTAATAAATGTGATTTTCCTCCAGCAGAGACCTGAAGTTGACTCATACTATATGATAAAAAGCTAACTATCAAACATTCAGAATGTAATTTTTTTTTGGTAGCATGGCATCAAATGTGAAGGCATCCCAGCTCACCACAGGCAGATGGAAGAATTTCAATAGGTGGACATAAACCTTGACTTCCATTAGAATAAAAAGCATGTGCACCAGCCTTATTTCCTAGTCTATAACGCATCACCTAAGACCAATCCATTTCTGAGTTATGGAAGACATGAGCATTCAACAGCATTCTAGATGTTCCTGCACAGACTTGGATTCAATTTCGTCCACATTGTCATGTGTATTATTCTTTCTCATTTTCTTAACACTGAAATACTCTTTTGTATTCTCTGATTTCCCTCCCCACCCCCCCAAAAAAACCTTCTAGGAAATTTACTTCAATAATAAAATTGAGCTGGAACATGATAGCTCAATTGCTAGAGAGGCGATATGTAGTGAAAGATAGGTGAAAATGTAGTGTTGATTTTGATTGTTACTAAATTTTGTTATTTCTATAAAATACTATCGTAAGTATAGTCATTTTATGTATTTTTATCTCATTGATAGATTTTGGCCTCCCAAAATAAATTAGTATGTGTATTTTTGTATAGATACTACTGTAGGCTACAAGTATGTAAGTAGAGTGCTCTAATAGTCTTGAAAATTTCAAAATAAAGAGAAAATAGTAGCTTAGGCTGGAAAATGTTTTACAAAATGAAATAGCACATGGATAATCTTCCAACCACATGACAGCAAAAAAAAAAAAGCAATGAAAGAATGATGAATCTTAAACATACGATACCCAGGTACTACTTCTTGATTTTACAAAAGCTATATTTTAATATTTTTGCTTAAGCATTATAAAGATTTGTATACTGGTTACTTGTCTTGTTACTATGTCAACTGCCTGAGAAGACTCAACCTTAGGAGGGAATGATTTATTATGAGTCATGGTTTGAGGATGCAGTCCACCATGGTAGGGAATGTGTGACAGTGTTATTATGAGTCATGGTTTGAGGATGCAGTCTACCATGATAGGGAATGTGTGACAGTGTTATTATGAGTCATGGTTTGAGGATACAGTCCACCATGGTAGGGAATGTGTGACAGTGTTACTATGAGTCATG
>CABHPH010146324.1:15403-76734 GCA_902168325.1 Peromyscus nudipes
CAGTCCACCATGGTAGGGAATGTGTGACAGTGTTACTATGAGTCATGGTTTGAGGATGCAGTCCACCATGGTAGGGAATGTGTGACAGTGGTTGCAGTGACTGCTGGCTCACATTTGGGCAGATTAGGTGTGGTGATATATGGTTTACCCTAATAAAATTTGCCTGAAGATCAGACAGACAAAGGAACAAGCCACTGCCACATCTTACCTCTAGGACTCCTCAGCCTGAAAAGGCTTCGGTTCCTGTCTCCGCCCAGCCCTATTACTTCCTTTTTAGTATTGCGATTAAAGGTGTATGACTTCCCAAGTACTAGTAGGAGAGGCATGAGATCGCAAGTGCTGGGATTAAAGGTGTGTGCCACCACCATCTGGCATAATATTTAATCTAGTGGCTTGTTCTGTTCTTTGATCTTCAGGCAAATTTTATTAGGGTACACAATATATCACCACAATTAGAAAACAAAGCAGGATTGGCCTACAAACCTCAGGTTTGCCCTTGAGTTACTCAGTTCTTCCAGCTAGGCTCTACCTCTTAAAGCTCCTATTACCTCCCAAAACAGGGCCACCAACTTAGAAACACCTGTTCCAGTACATGAGCCTATGGAAGACATAAATAGTACACATGGAAGTATCTTACTAGCTAATATTTGAAAACAAAATCACACACACACCACCACCGCCACCAATGCTGCCACCACCACCACACTACTATTGGCTGTAGTATTAAGTCAACTCCACATAGTTAAAAGGGAGGTTTATTTTGTGGGGTAACTTACAAGTGAAGGGATAGGTTACAGGGTCTGGGAAAGGTGTAGCGCAGTCCAGCGGTGTTCTCTGGAAAATCTGCTCAATCTACCTCCAGTGTCCAGGATCCAGGAACCAAGAGAGCTGGCACATCCAGATCTCCCGTCTTAAGGGCTCCTGTCTCGGCCCTGCCTTGTAGGCGAGACAGTTACCGAAGCCTCAATGGGGGTAGTACTTCCAGGTCAAAGCTGGAACAGCTACCCACTACACACTACTAAGAAACGTTTATGTCCCTTTTTCAATTTCAGGGGAGCCTATGGTCATGATGTAGGGAAACGCCCTTGGATTACAGGGGATGAGAGTATTGTAGGCCTTATGAAGGACATTGTGGGTAAGTACAAAACAAAAGAATTGTGAAGATATAGTTTAGCTCTAAAAGTAAGTGATAGATCTTATTGACTAACATTCTGATTTTCTAAGTTAATCCATAAAAGTAAAAAGAATATGTACCTTTAATATTATTATCCAAAGGTTTTTATGAAGAATGTAGTATCAATATACAAAATATAAAAATAAGTATCTGTTATTTCTAGCCCTTTCAATTATCTATTTGTTTATTTAATTCTTTATTTTGTGGTACTGGTGATGGACCCCAGTTCCCCACTCAAAATAGTCAAGTGTTCTCTACTAAGCTGTACCCAGGCCTCGTGGGTCTCTGCTTGATTTTTAATACAGTCTTCCTCTGTAACACAGGCTATCTTACAACTTTTGCTTGGTCTTTTGTGTGCTGGGATTATAGGCATTTTCAGCCCCTTATATACTTTGAAACCCCTATTTATCACCTTCTAAAAGGAAAAGCACATTTTATAATTTATAATCAAATAATTAAAAAATACATGAATACTATACTGTTACATAATAAACATTAATTATCATTAATATGTTTAGTGTAAAGCACTGAAAGCATTGTTTCAGTTTAATCCTTGGTGATCTATTTAAATTAAGACTGAGCCAGATGAAGAAACCAAGGAGGAGGTGTGGGGGTCCTAAGTTTATGGCCAACAAGCTGCATAGTGTGATCCCATCTTAAACTTGACTAACTAACAATCAAATGAACAAAGTTTTATTGGTGTGTGTGTGTGTGTGTGTGTGTGTGTGTGTGTGTGTGTTAGAATAAGAATGATCCCCATAAACTCACATATTTGAATGTTTGATTCCTAGCTGTTGGGCTGTTTAGGAAGGTTTAGGAGGTGTGGTCTTGTTGGAGTAGGTTTGGTCTTATTGGAGAAGGTGTGTCACTGTGAGGTGGGCTTTGAGGTTGCAAAAGCACATGCCAAGCCTCATCTCTCTCTGGCTCCCACCTGCTGATCAGGATGTGAGCTTTCAGCTCCAGCTCCAGCACTATGCCCGCCTACCACCCTGATCCCTGCCATAATGACCATGATCTCACCTTCTGAAACTGTAAGCAAGTCCCCAATCCAGTGCTTTCCTTTATAAGTTGCCTTCATTATGGTATTTCATCACAGCAGCAGAACAGTAACTAAGTCTCTCTCTCTCTCTCCCTCCCTCCCTCCCTCCCTCCCTCCCTCTCTCTCTCTCTCTCTCTCTCTCTCTGTCTTTGTCTTTCTCTGTCTCTCCCTCTACACACCCCCCTTTGTGTGTGTGTGTGTGTGTGTGTGTGTGTGTGTGAGAGAGAGAGAGAGAGAGAGAGAGAGAGAGAGAGAGAGAGTGTACATGAGTAGATGTACCTGCAGAAGCTAGAAGAGGCCTTCAAATCCCCTAAAGCTGGAGTTCCAAGCAGTTCTGAACTATCCATCATGAGTACTGGGAGTGCATCTTAGGTATTTTTTAAGAGTAATATGTGTCCTTAATCATGGAACCATCCATTCATCCCTAAAACTTTAACTGTAATATGACTGGTTCTATTTTGTTGCATAATGAGTTTCCAGAACTAAATTTTGTATCTTCTTGGTAGAATTCATGATCTTTTGGATAGTAAATTGACTTTTTATTTTATTGGCTTGAATACTTGGCATTGACTGAAATTTTATGTGAAATTTAGGGTATGTTATACTTTTCCAATTTTTATATGCTATTTGAAAATATTTGATGTACTTTAGGAAATTCCCAGTTTTCAAATGGTTTTAAAAATCTCGCCCCCTTATTAGAAAGTATAAAACTGTCTTTATTTTTGTCTCATTTGATTCTGGACAACTGACTAGGTGATTCAAACTACATGGATGACAGGTGGAATTAGAGTGGAGAAGACAGACTCAAGTGCCAAAGGCTATGGCAAACCATTAAAATGTAAGAAATAGAATATTTACTCAAAAAATAATTTGTGATCCTTTGCTAAAAGTTCCAAGGCTATAGTGAGAAAGAAATGAAGACAAAAACGTCCCTGACTGCAAAACATAAATTAATATACATATGACCACTGAAAAAACAAGGAAGCCCAGAACTTGTCATTGTGACTCATATTACAATAGGAACTAAGTTTTTAGTTGACCGAGTGCCAGGCATATGCATGTAAATCCATTTTATCTGAATTATCACTCAAGAAATTATTTAACAAATTGGAAAAAATTATGTAAACTCTCAATGAACAAAATAGAAAGCCAAGACGATTGATGTCCATGCTATTTGGAGAATCTGTTAGCAGAAAGATGATTGCTAATTGCTTTCTTATAAATAAACAAAAATCTGTAAATACACAATGAACCAAATTTTTATCTTCTAGAGGAAAAACAAACAAATGACAACCCTTTCATTACCCTGGTCATTATCTTTTTTTTTTTTTTTTTTTTTTTTTGGTTTTTTGAGACAGGGTTTCTCTGTGTAGCTTTGCGCCTTTCCTGGAACTTACTCTGTAGCCCAGGCTGGCCTCGAACTCACAGAGATCCGCCTGCCTCTGCCTCCCGAGTGCTGGGATTAAATGCGTGCGTCACCACCGCCCAACTTGGTCATTATCTTTCAAAGGCTTGGAAATTATTCAGCCAATCCACTAGGGGAGTAGGTCTAAAGGTAGGAATGAAAGAGAGATCTCCTGAAAGACTGTGACCACTGTATCTAGATAATCAGTTCCTCTTGCCCCTATGTGTGGCCTCCAGGCTCCTCCCATATCAGACTGAAGAGAAGACTGTCGGGTTGGAAAGTAGGGGAAAACTAGGCCCAGTGAGAGGAATGGCATGCATGTCAGTCAGCCCAGGCTGCCATAACAAAGTGTCTAAGATGGGAAGGCTCTAAAAGACACATTTTGCCTGAGACCAACAGCGCTGATCTAAGAGCCACCAGGCTCTCTTTCTGGCTTGCACAAGCCAATTTCATATTTTCCCCAAGTGACTTTTCTTTCTTGTAAGAAAGCTAGTCATACCTGATTAAGACCTCACCCATATGGCCTCAATTATTCTGAATTAACATAGGGGATTAGGGCTTCCACATACAACCTTAAGAAGACACATTTAATTCATAACACATAAATGTGAGCATGCTCTTCATAGCAGCTAGAACTCACCAGGAGACTATGTGCTTTCTCTGTACTTTAAACCTAAAGGCTCAAACAGGAGACCATCCCCTGGCCAATCGACTTGGTGGGACCACCTTACTGTAAACTGCACTACCAGCTTAATGATCCTCTTTTACATCGAAAACTGTATTTCCATGCTCTCTACTACAAAATTTTTAACTCTGGTTTAAAAAAAATGTGAGTAAAAGTAACCTTACTTCATTTCAATTTTACTGAGTTTCTAATGTGCAAATTTCTGTTGCTTTCATGGGGCTGCATTATACAATCTAAAGACTGAGTGCACGCTGACAATACCACCCACCTCCTATGGCACAGAAAGATGACAGGAACAATAAAAGCATATGTGCCTCCACAGACCAAAAGTATAGCTGCTGTGAAAGGGCTCAGAAGTTTACAAGCGCAGCTTTGGGGGCAGCAAGTGAAAGGCTCAGAGAGTGGGATCTGCATTAAGAGCATTCACAAGAAGCTGTAGGGTGTGTATGCAACCTGTAATCTCAGATCTTGAGATGCCAAAGGGCATCTGACCTCAGGGAGGCTAGAAGCACAGCATCTCCTGCTCTACCACAAGGTTCTCTCGGAGCAGCCCTATGCATGACAAGGGAGGAAACTCACATGCAAACAGTCTCTATTGTAGCTAAGAGGCTGCACTTTTGAAAACCATGTGTATTTGTTGAAATTTCTAACAGATAAACAAATGAAAACCTAAAAATAAATATGTATATTAATTCAATGTGAGATTTGTGTTTCTTTATCTGTAGACTGTTCAGAGAGAGAGAGATTTTGTGTGTGTGTGTGTGTGTGTGTGTGTGTGTGTGTGTGTGTGTGTGTGTGGTAGTAGTAAGCTTGTTGCTCAGATAATATTTGCATTCTAATCCTGTTATTTTGTGTTTAGTATTTATCATCCTCAAAAGGGGGAGTTAGGAAGTTTATAGACAGGCCAGGAAAGTCGTAAGATGGTATTATTTAGTGAGATTTATTTATAAAGCCAATAAACTCTACATAATTTTCCTTTGACCATTTAAAAGTTTATAGGGCTATTGCAACTTATTAAATGTACAAGCATTTTGTTGCTCAATAAGTACATTCATGTCACATAAAGATAGCAAAAATTTTAAAGCAGTCATCTTCCGCCGTTATTAGTAAGGTGTGGGGGACCATCCCTCACCCCCACATTTCCCCAGAGTACTCTTGAGTAGAAGCAGTAGGAAATATTAGACAGAAGGACAGAGGGGAGAGAAACAGACAGAAAATACAGGATAGCCTCCAGAGGGCCTGGATCCTAATCCATCAGCCCAACTGTCTCTGCCCTAGTGTATTTAAAGGAATGCCGAAGGGGTGGAGCAAAAGACCTCCCCCCAGCACAGTCAAGTGCAGACTATCTCAGACACCTGGACTCAAGCCCGTGGTCCAATCATCTTCTTTATGTAGACCTGCTGGGTAAAGCCACTAGGAAATCTAAAAATGGGCTCCAACAGTAAGGAGAGATAAAAGGGCTATAAATGTTCAGGTTGCTTAGAAAAGAAAAAATGCTTGAACATTTTTAAATTTGAACAAGCTGCATTAATTAACCTCTGCTTTGTGCAGCTTTATCTGGTTTGTAAATTCTATACAGTGTCATGTAATTCCTGTTCTGATGCATTTCTAATGCTGAAAACCAGTTCTGACATTGAGACTATGTTAACAATCATTTGATTAAATTCTGACACCAGCTTCCCAGAGTTCATTCACATTACATAGGTTTGGAGTTTGACCCACCCCCCACTCTGGTGCTCCAGCTTGTGACACCTGCCATAGGTCCCTACTTTGAGCTATCTATATACTGGGATTTCCACAATTGACTCCTTGGTTGTAATAGCATAAGATACACTTTCCATATTCTAACCAGCTGATTTGAAAGTACACAACCCAACAGAGCAAGAAGGAATCTCAAGGCCATGTGAGTCTCAGTCTGCTCTCGGGGTCAGTGTCCAGTCCCTGCCCAAACAGGAGGTAGTAGGTGAGATGACCAGTTCAATCATCTAGTCACATGATCCCTCCTGACTTTACCTAAGTCACAGCCTGGAATAAAGAGCCAAACATATGAGACATTTCTTCTTTTCTTTGCACATTTTAACTTGGATGTTGTATTAGTTAAAATAGAGATGTTTCAGTTCTCTATGTAAAAAGGCATATAAAAGATAATTATTCTTGAAATGTCTAAAGTCTATTTTGTATATATGAAACTCAATAAAATATATGAATAATTTCCCAAAGGCTCAATATTATATAAAAATTATTATAGAGTTAAATACTTGGCTTTCTGCTGTAACTCATGTGTCCAGTGAAATATCCCTAGTATTTCAGAGGCAATAACTCCCCAAAGATGAAACCTTGAAGTTATTTGCACAACTTGCAGATAGCTCAATAGGTTGGAAAGTATACTCTCTTCGGTAATCTTTACTGCCTATTATTAATCTTTGGGGAAAGAAAAGGCTTTATGGATATGGTAAGTTTTAGGAACTTTCTGAGTCTTTTGAGTTGTCTCATTAAGTCTTAGCAATATTTTATTTAGAATTTTTCAAATTTGAAGGAGTTTCCCTCAGGGACGGAATGTTTGAATTCAGAGGAAATTGCTGCAGGGACTTGGGAACTTAACTCAGTGACAGAGCGCTTGTCCAGCAAGATCTAGACCCTGGGGTCAGCATCAGAAACAACAAACAAGGCAAATTGCTACACAGAAGCAGAGTAAGTATTCCTGTGAATTAAGTTGAGGAGTCTGGTTTTATTCAAAGAAAAGAACTAAAGAAAACCCCAAAACAGAAAGAGGAGATAGACTATCCTTTTTAAAGTCAGTTTCTTTCCAAGGTAGGACAGGGAGACAAATTTTTTGTATCAGGTTTCTGTTGGTTACCTGTTCTGTGAAGGAACTAAGGCACGGGGAGTGTTATTATGCCAATTTAAAGTGACTTGTTTGGAAATCAGACTATCTTTCTGATGCTGGTTTTTAAGGTTAGGTAAGAAATTGGTTTCAACTGGATGACATAAAATATGAATGTGAATTCATTTTTATTACTCTCCTAATTTATTGGAAACTTAGTGTGGGAGTTTTGTCCTAATCAATGTCTTCTTATTTAATATTTTTTTCATGGTGTTTGTCAAAGAAAAACCATACATGATTTCCTTTTACCTTGCTTTCAAAGTGTTTCTAAGAGGGAAAAAATATCCAAATTTAAAGTAACAAAATTGTTAACAACTTCAAAATATTGTTTCTTCTATACATACTTTACTTCATTGCTCTCTCTCTCTCTCTCTCTCTCTCTCTCTCTCTCTCTCTCTGTCTCTCTCTCTTTCTGTGTGTGTGTGTGTGTGTGTATGTGTATACTCGAGTGCATGTATGTGAGTGTATATATATCCTCAGATAGAACCCATGGCCTTACATGCAGTAGACAAGCTATCACTGTGCCATGCTTCCAGCTTTATTGTAATTGTTGTTATTCTTCTTTATATTGTATCATAAGGAACTTCAAACTGTCTCCAGAAGATGACATGGCTTAAAACCATGAAATAATTAAAATAACAGTGAAGTGTAGCAAAAGCCAAATTACTTTTCATTACTAAATATGTCATAAGCAGACAGAGATGTCTTATTCTGGTCATTGTTGAATCTTCTAGTCACTTGAAAACATAGTCTTTAGCATAAGATTATTCAAAAAGAAGTAATAATAGGGTGGTGACAGTTATTATGTGCACATGTTGATGGCTCTAGAATGAACAGGAAGAGAAAGAGAATAATCAGCCATATTTATTCAAAATTTTTTCAGTTTTGAATATAAAGAAAAACTACTAATAAAATATTTTGTATAGAGTCAGCAATTCCACAACACATGGGACATGGGGTAACTTTCCCTTATAATTAATGTCATACTATCTAGATGCTAGAAATAGATTGCTGGAGAATATTATTAGGATCATTATTAAGTCTACTTCCCCTAGATACATAAAATTCACCAAGGGTTAGATGCATGCATTTGATCTTTTAAAAGTGTAACATGAACGTATTTCCTTTATGAAACTGTGGTTGACCATGAGAGGAGCAATGATCCTCAGGTGATCTGCCTCAGCTGTCCCAGATCCTCTTCCATGCTCTGGCCATCTCTATGGGCCATAGAAATTTGTAACTAGAAAAATTTCCTGGGGCTTTGCCTAATTACAATTCTGACATCAAATGCATAATAGCATTCGCATCTGCTTAATAATGAAGAGGAAGAGGATATGACAGTCCAAGTGGACTCTCTTACCAGACGGTAAGCAGTTAGGGGACTTGCTCTTCTCAGCTTGCAAAAACTTTGATATTATATTAGGATTGGAGAGACAAAGAAGGAAATTGATTTTGAACCTGGGTCTCCCATATTTGATTTTTGGGGAATGTCTCATAAACAGTGTTTCCAAATGTAATTCTGAACAAAAATTTATTCTTATTTGTGAGACTTTGGGTTAGTTCTATTTGGATATCATTTTCCATATTGATATAATGAAGGAAACTCACAATAGATTTTTCATCTCATGGCTAAGAAGGCTGTGGGAAATAATGTAAGTTGCAGATTTCAAAGTGCCGATGCTCTTCCTGAACAAAGTCTGTAATGGTTCAGCTCACTTTAAACTCCCAGGAGTGGCCGTTTAAACATTTCTGAAATTAAAAAGTATCAGTGCATAGTAATGGCTCCATAACTATTACCTTGCCAGGCTTCAATAGAAGAAGGCAGTGCTTATATTGAGTTGCCAAAAACAAGTGGGAAACACTCATCTCAGATGAAGCAACTCCAATTTTGACATTTATCAAAGAAAATCACAAGTGGTCCCCTAAGGGAAAGAGCCTCCCAAGTCTTAAGCTTTCAGGAAGCTTCTAAAAAACTGTGCTCTGAATAATTTTAGGTCATGATGTTTCCTCATTAATTCAAAGAAGGCTCTTAGGACAGGAAAGGGAACAAGGAGAGGCAACTTGAAAGAGTTTCATTTTAACTCAAACCATTTATCTCAGAGAATATTGAAATAGTGTAGAACAATATTGTGTTCAGAGGTACGACTTGAACCCATGAGGTCAATTAGGTAAACTTTCTTTTGAAAATAAACTAAAAATTAGTTCAGTTGGCATTGCTATGAGGTTAAGAATAAATTATTCTTAAGTGCCTTTAGTTATACTCACAGTAAACATTTCTGCTAGTGTTTCAAGACTTTAATTCTAGCATCCCTCCTGGGCGTACCTGGGAATACACATTTGCATACTAAATAAATGGGTCTTGTCTTTGGACAGGGCTCAGCACTGGGTTAGGATGGCATTCAGGAAGGCACTCTGGTGAGTTTCATATGTAGTCATCCAAGTTGGGATAATGGTGTGAGGATAATCTCTCGAAGCAGTAAGAGACTAGTGACAAAGAATTGGTTCAAGAATGAGTGTGGCCGGGCGGTGGTGGCGCACGCCTTTAATCCCAGCACTCGGGAGGCAGAGCCAGGCGGATCTCTGTGAGTTCGAGGCCAGCCTGGGCTACCAAGTGAGCTCCAGGAAAGGCACAAAGCTACACAGAGAAATCCTGTCTGGAAAAAACCAAAAAAAAAAAAAAAAAAAAAAAAGAATGAGTGTGCCCTTGAAAGTGAGGGAGAATTGCCACGAGTAAGCTGAGATTGGTTTAGACCAGCATGTCTGGAGTGGATATGCTTGTGGGGTCAGAACTTACCTATGCCAGAAATAGAAAGTAAATATGTATCATATGACAGAACAAAATTTCCCAGAAAGTGGTAGTTTTAATCAATATATAATGCTTAAGCAAAAACAAATGTCTGGGTTTCTATATAAAAGCTCTCCATTAATCTCTTCCAATTCTTTGTTTTCATCTGACAACTGTAGCATGAATCTTAGAAGGTCTTATTAATGAAATCAAACCCGGAGCCAAGTATTGGGGTGAACACTGGAAGGTCAGAGAGACAGAATAAGCCACAGCTATCTCACCTCACCGGATCCTCAGCTGGTCTTGTTTCCTCAGACTGGATGCCCCGAGCCCTCATCCAGAATGGGTCTCAGCTGAACTGCTGCTAGAAGCCTGAAAGCTTAACCAGCCACATGTTTCTCCAGGCCAAAGGCTTCTCCAGGCCAAAGGCCTGCTCAGGCCAAATGCCTCTAGTTTCTGGTCCTCACGCCTTATATACCTTTCTGCTTTCTACCACCACTCCCTGGGATTAAAGGCTGACTTTCTGGGATTAAAGGCGTGGGTCACCATGCTTGGGTGTATCCTTGAACACAAGAATTTCTGCCTCTGGAATGCTAGGATTAAAGGCGTATGCTACCACTGCCTAACCTCTATGTTTAATATTGTGGCTGTCCTGTTCTCTGACCCCAGATAAGTTTATTAGCATACACAATATTTTGGGGAACACAATACCACCACAGACAACTACTATGTTTTCTTACCATTTTTATTTATCTTTAAATGTTTTCCCCCATTAATTGTTTTATTGCCATATTGTTTTCTTTCTTTTTTCCTTGTATTTTCTACATCAAGCTTTTTAATGAGTGGTTTTCATAATAAATACTTACAAGTGACAGAGAATCAATCATATGATCAAGACAGATACCACAGAATAGGGTTTTGTTTCAGAAGCAATAGTAAAAATAATCATGCTGCAGTACAGAGAAACAGCTAGGATAGAGCCAATAACATTTACTTTAATAGCATATTTCAAAATATATTTCATATGTAGGAGAAGACATATGTCATTATATGTGAAGTAAGCTTATCATGTCCATTTAATATGCCTAGACATGTAGATGGAGATTGTTTTCCTGGCCCCTTGATTTCAGACCTGATCTCCCTTAAGATGACCAAGGATGTCTTTTAATACCCACTACTTCTTCACCAATTGTACAACAAATAGAGAAATCCAGATAGCCAATACAAGTTGCCTCTGACCAAAGGAAAACACAGGCTCCTCCTTGAATAGCTATGTTAATATATGAACTCATCAGTTAAACACTCATTTCCAATGACCTCATTCCAAGCCCACTTAACCTAGAATTTAGTGGACTTATTACCCCACTGACCACTGTGTTTCTAAAGGAAAGTCTATCATAACTATGCCTGTGAGTAGACCATGTAAGACCAGCATTACATATTTTCTCTTACAGCTTTATGAGCCTTGTGATAGATATTTTCCTCAGTGTTGGTGAGGAAATCATTTCCCTTAAATAGGTCTAGTTGGTGTTTTTTAAAGAAATATCTAGAAAGTTGAAGCACAGAAGGTGCAGAAGCTTCTCTGGGGTGTCCAATCACAAATGTAGACTCTGTCTCCTGTCTTCTTCCAGTTCTCAAACCTTCAGAGCCAGGTCCCATGGTGTGTAGGTAATAGATTTCTTAATTTTGCTTATGTTTTCATCAGACAGTACACATTTACCTTGTCTTTTTATCCCTGTGTGTGAACAAATCATAAAGGTATTTAAACTGTGATATTTCCTCATGTAGCTCTTTCATCTTGACAACTAGGACCGATCTTACTGTGGTAACAGTGAGATATATCTGGCAGAGTTGACTTCTGTTACTAAATGTGCACTTTAGTTTCATGTCAGAAACAACCAACTTTAAAGTTTAATTTCAAAATGTACACACATTAAAAAGTACTCTCTGGGGATTTTGCCAACTGATAACAGAATAAATCACTCTGAGTTTGTGGGTCATAGAAATGATTATTATCTTGATTTTGTTATTCATAACATCAAAAGATAAATACAATTTTTAACTGTCTACATGTATGTAAGTTCAGGTATAATTTGGTAAATGGATCAGATGTGGAACTTCCATTTTCATAATGACACACCAATAATAACATTGGTGTGATCAAATAAAGCCCCAGCCTCATGTTCCAACTATATTCCAAACTGACAAGATAAACCTCAAATATGATGGATTTTTAATGATTGTTTTCCAGGAGCCCATGAGAAAGAAATAGTTCTAATGAATGCTTTGACTGTTAATTTACATCTGCTACTGGTAAGGTTTCTTTTCCATCTGTGTTTTGGGTTCTCTTATTTGCATAATCTGATATGTTTCTATCTTAAATTCGTAAGTCTCTGATGGACTATTCATTAACGTGTGAGATTATTTATATTTTCACCAAGAAATTCTAGACCATGACCGCATCGTTCCTTCATAATTGTGGAAGAGTTTCTTCTTACAAAGAGCTTTAGAGTAATGAGTTCTTATTAAGAGTACAAGGAAAAATAGTAATAGTACTTGAAAGAACAAACTCTTCCATAAGAACACTCACTGGCAAGTTCTGAGCCTCTCAGAAAGGATGTTTCCCTATGCTGAAAAAAAAAGTCAGTGGTTTCAAACATCAAACTAAAATGCACCTTTGGTAGCAGAAGTCAACTATACCTAATATATTTCACCATTATCACAGTGTGATTGATCATAGTTATCAATACAAAAGAGTTGCATAACGAAACACCACAGGTTAAGTACCTTTGGGGTTTGTTCATACAAAGGGAGAGAAAGACTAAATGTTACACTCTGATGGAAACATGCAAGAATCTGTTTTTGAATTATATCTAAAAGTTCACACATCCTTACTTTTGACTCCCAACTAATTGTTTAGTGTCTCTTTAATGTTGGTCAAATTTCTCAGTATCTCTGAGAAATAGTATTTCTCTGTAATAATGAGGACAACAGTATCTTCCTCATAGATGTGCAGGACTCAGTGATTTAATATGTAAAAATTAATTTAGCACCTGGCCATTAATGAGCATCCTGTTGAAAGGTGTTGCCTGTATTAGAATCTGGGCCAAGCTTATTGTTCAGGGACTTCACAGAGAAATGAAAGGGCCAGTGAACAAGCAGTATATTTCTGGCTGGTGCCTCTCAGATGGACAGTGGCTTCAGGCGAGGGCAGAGGCACATTTAGCTAGACCTAAACCAAAACTCCATAAAGCAAACAACCAGACACAAGAGGGAAAGGTGATAAAGGGAACCAAATTGGCAGAGTAAGATATGCAAATAAGACATGCATACAACAAGCTATTTCAGCCTCACTCTAGAGAAATTACCTTTAAATGTTTAAGGAGATAAATTTTCAATTAAAGTTTAGGTAAAGCTTTAGAATATGTTTTTATCTGGTTCACATTTTCCTCTGAGTTTGTTTTCCATTGATAAATGTAATAAGCCAATATCTTCCCCTTCTTCATAATTCATTGGAAACTAGGCTAATTGGAAAGGTACCCCTGTCAGATATCTTAGATGCTTAATTAATTAATGTCTTTGAAATGTTGGAGCTTATAAAATGTAAGTGTGGCATAAAGAAGTGAATGAATAAATTGTGTGTTAATGCTTCTCAATAACTCTGTTTCATTGTAGTTATCATTCTTTAAGCCTACACCAAAGCGGCACAAGATTCTTCTAGAGGCCAAAGCCTTCCCTTCTGATCATGTAAGGATTTCTTCAAATTATATTTATGTTCTTTCTACTCTTCCTAGTGGGACGTATCATTTTCCTGACTTGAATGTTTATTCGTTAGTCGTTTCAAAGTAAGCTGACTAAAAAAGACCTGTCAAGTGCTTTTGATTTAAGTTTTTTTTTTCCTAGATACGAGATTTATTTCTTTTGTTCAAGTAAAACATGTGTTCAGGGAGGAAAGGACTGAATGGGGACATTGATTTATTAGTTTTTTAAAGATGTTGAGCAAATCGTTCCCTAAATCAAGTGTGGTTATAAATGTTTTATTAATTCCTGTTGCGGTTTTATTTTATAAAATCAAATCAATAAAAACTCCACTGCTTAACCCTTTAGCAATGTTAAATTGTCATATGAACGTGCATTTGCATCTCTTTTGTCATAGTATGCTAGCAATACTTATTGATTCCTTTTTATGAAGAAAATATTAAAGATTACAAAATGCTAATGCAGGGAGATGGCTAAGTCTGTAAAGCGGTTGCTGTAGAGGCATAAGGATCTAAATCGGGCTATCTACCACTCACAAAAAAAGCTGAGTATAGCTGTGTGGGCCTGTAGTCCCAGAACAGGAGACAAGAGAGAGAGGAGGATGTCTAAGGCTTGCTGGACTGCCTGTCTCTCTTGTCAGAAAGTTCCAGTTTTAATAAGAGACCCTGTCTCAAAAAACAAGATCTACAAAGATCATCGAAGTCACCTTACATTGACCAATGGCTTTTATATGTGCATGTGAACACACACAGAAAAATGTACGTATAACTACAGCCTTACACAGAGAGAAGATTAAAGGATTTCCTGTAGGTCATTCAGATACTCCTGATTCTTCCAGATCCATACACAGATAAAACCTTTTCATTTAAGCTGGGAGTTGGTGGCGCACGCCTTTAATCCCAACACTCGGGAGGCAGAGGCAGGCTGATCTCTGTGAGTTTGAGGCCAGCCTGGGCTACCAAGTGAGCTCCAGGAAAGGGGCAAAGCTACACAGAGAAACCCTGTCTCGAAAAAAACAAAAAAAAAAAAACCTTTTCATTTAGTTTCAAAGAAACTTCACTCCTATTTTTTTATTATTCTACACTACATCTTGTAATTTATAAATCGTGTAATTCTATTAAGCCAACAAATCAAAAAAAAATCAAAACAAGATTAAGACCTTGCTACCTTGAAGACGATTCCAGCTCTTAGTTATTTGGCCACATGCATATCTGATTTTCTCTATGGAATTTCAAATGTGATATGTCTTTGGTGCCTGACTCATCCTGGGGTGAGCTGTCAGTTTATCCTAACTCAAGCCTGGCGCTTCAAACTCCTCTCTTTGGGTACATTGCAAGCCCCAGCTGTGATTTGCATTGGGTGAGTTTTACTGTAACAGCCTCCTTATCTCTCAAAGCTGCTCTGCTCTTTTGATCACCTTTAGTATGTGGTACTTCAACATGTGCCCCAATTCCTGCTCCATTGCGTTAAGAAGGTCCTCTCTGCTGTAGTCGTTCACTTTGCCTTTGACATGTAGTTTAATACAATGATTTGGTTTCATTGGTATTTTATTATTTATTTTCAGAGGAGTTAGGTTAAGGGACTGCTATGCTTTGGACTTAATTTAAGGAGTAAAACTTCTTTGTTTTTCAGTATGCTATTGAGTCACAGATTCAACTTCATGGACTTGATGTTGAAAAAAGTATGCGGATGATAAAGCCAAGAGAGGTATCTGAGAAATAAAAAATGTTCATTATACTTCTACTTAATGCCCATTGATTACCCTCAGAAATGTATTATCTTCGTGGATTTGATGTAGCTTCTAAGAAAGCATAAGAGACCAATGCATTTTTTACTATTAGACCATTTTGTTTAAAATAAAAAATAAATGGAAGTATATTTATCTTCATTTTCAAGAGCTAGATATATGACAAGGTATTTTTCCTTTTATGCCAATGGGGTCCATAGTGGTCAAGCGGGTGAGAACGGGATGACAAATTGGAGATACCACTTTAATTTTCAAATATAGTTGCTGGTTGACCCCATTAAAATCCAAGTCTAGAGATCATTGGGAAATTGTATGGAGACTGTATTTCATGTTCTTTTGTAATGTATCAAACTTTTTCTTGTACGTGAGACACAGTAAGTTTTCTAGAGCCAATAAGTTGAAGTGTAGGAACCAATATGAAGGATTAATGGCATAAAAGAGTCTCAAATCTGTAAGAGGTATCTGTTTTCACAGGTGCTACCTAAAAGGGTCATCTCTAGAATAAATGAATATAGCCACCAGAAACCAAAATTCAGGGCTAGATATGACCAGTATACTTTATCCCCTGGGTCCACTTTAACCAGTTGTTTGCATTAGTAGATAGCTTCAAATCAACATGAATGAGAGCTTTATCTCACTGAAAATTTTATTTCTAATTTGATTCATGGTAATCTTTTAGCCAAATAAATTACATGTTCGTTTCTGCAGTACTCTCTTTAGTCTGTTTTTTGTTATTGTCAAACTATATCAAACTTTATTAGAATTTAAAGAGTTTTAAGTTGCCAATTCCCTAAGTAGAATTTTTATAATTACTAAGTTCTTTCTTTATATTTATAAAAAGTATATATCTAATAAAACAGAGATTTCAATATCAATGGTTTCCCTATTTGGTAAAAAATCCCTAGGAGTCCTCTATTAGAAACTATACACACACACACACACACACACACACACACACACACACACACACACTCATCCATACAAGTCTTCTAACATGGGACTTTGGCCAATAGCAAGAAATTTGAAAACTTATATAGAAGGATAGTATATGATTATTTTAATGAGCTTTCTACATGATATTAAGGCAATTAAGCATGCACTCCACCCGAATTTACATCATGTTTGCTACAAGAGAAGATTTGTAGAAAAGTTGGATAGACATCAAATCCGCTCACCCCCAAACAGATGCTTATCTGATTTCTTACAGCTCAAGTTACTTTTTCAAGATTGAATCTCACTTCACTGACAATTTCCAATCAGTAGTTGTGGTGAGGAGGTTAGAGAAACTTTGTCCTTGATACTTTATTTTGATCTGTTTTCTTCATGTTTGTCTTTATCATTACATTAGTTTGGAAAAGATTAAATTTTATAATAATTGAAATGTCCATTTGGCAAAACTCAGTTGAAAGGTATGTAAGGGAGTTTTCACTGGAAAAAGTACCACTAACTTGATAAGTGTAATAAGTGAATCTCCAGCTTTGCTATAAGAGAGTTCAAGGACTTCATGCTTTTTTTACTAGATAAAGATAATGGGAAAACTATTTACAGGTTTGTAAATTGTGAAGATTAGTTGAAAACTGAAGTACAAAAGAGCAAATAGGATTGTGCAGACAGGCACTTAAATGAAACCTCTTTAGCATTTTATTTTTTATGTCTTTGTAACAAAATCTATCCCAGTGCTGCTCTTTGGCCGGATTTCTGAAGAGCATTGGCATGGGGAAAACATAGTCACCTTTCATTGCATTATGAAGGAAAGACATTGGTGGATATGGAGTGACATGTTTATTACTGTCATACTGTCAACTTGCACTGAATTTGACTTAGGGGGAAGAGACCTTAAGGATGGAGGACATACTGGAAGTAATCGAGGAGGAAGGAGACTCGATTGCGGTGATCCTGTTCAGTGGAGTGCAGTTTTACACTGGTCAGCTCTTCAACATGCCTGCCATTACAAAAGCTGGACAAGCAAAGGTAGATAACTCTTCTCTCCTTGTCACTTCCCCAGGCAGCACTCTGCTCGAGAGTGGTCCACCTGCGTTATTTTATGTGTGCTTTAAATTGTTTTGGAATCTTTTTCTTTAGAAAGGAGGCTTAAATTTTAAGATATTATTATTACTATTGCTATGGTTTTTGTATTTCAAGCCATGTTGACGTGACATCAATGATCCAACCTCATTCATCATAATGTCATCCTCATGTGGGCCCCTAGAGTTCAGGATGAGCACATTTTGCACACACGATGTGACTTTTCAGACAGCAAAAGAGGGTCTTCAGGACATGCAAGGATTGTTAAAAAGCCCACTTCAGTACATTGTCATATTGTAACTGGTTCTAAATGTTAAGGCTAGGTACTTCCAGATAAGGAAATATGGACTCTATTAGTAGCTCATATAGAGTTATCAGTAGGATGAGTTTTACTCAAGCGACTTTAAGGATGCCATTTTATTTCTAACAATCTTCTAGCTTTATAATATTGTCTATAGCAAAAGTGTTTATTCCCCCGTATACTATTAATTCAAAATTAAATTATTTTTATTTGTATATCATGTTTCTCTATATATAAGTAAGTGACTTAAGAATTTTTTATTAATTTTGGGCTATAAGCAAGAAATCAACTGGGAAAAAATTTGATAGTAATAAGTTATATTTAAAATCCTAAGTAGCTGTTCTGTTTGATTATGCAATCAAGACTTGTATTTAAAAAGGTGACAATTGAATTTTATTCTGAACATTAATAAGTTATAGGATTACTATATATGTGAGATCCAGCTAATATATGCAGTTATTGAAGCTAATGAATGGAACTAATGAAAAGAAATTTAACACCGTTTTCAGTGGTCTCTAGGAATTTCCAACCAGGACTTCCAGCTGATTTGATGGATAACTGTGAAAGTGGTGCATTACAAGAGATATAAAGATAATGTCTTCTTAATTTAGATATTAAATCTTAGGCAGCAAAATAAAGGGAAGCCAATAAAACTTGTGTTTTAAAATGTTCTGCAAGTAATTAGCAGCCATGTTCCCTTAGTATGCAAGCATGTCTCATTAACCTTCATAGAAATGAGACAAGGGACAGAGAAGAAAGACCATGATCTTGGCAATCATACAGTCAGGTTTTCAGACACTGGCTGGATCTTCGCTATGTTAGATGATCCCTAGCAAGTTACTTGACCTCTCAGAGCTTCTGTCTCAAGTTTATTATAACAGCATCTACCTCATGCACTCAGAATTAAGAATGTAGTATCTGAAGATTTTCATGACTGCCTCACATTCTGCTGTTAAGCAGGGGTCCCTCCCCACTCTGCTCTCTTCAGTGGATATGAAACAATGGGAAATGTCTCAGATATTGACTTTATTTCCCATTAAAAATAAAAATAAGGGAGTTAGAGAGATGGCTCTGTGATTAAGAACATTTGGTGCTATTGCAGAGGACCAAGGCTTTGTTCCCAACATCCACATGGCAGTTTAAAGCATTTGTAACTCCTATTCCAGGCATCCAGTGTCTTCTTTTAGCCTCTGAGGCACCATGCATACTCGAAGCACATATACATACATGCAGGCAGAATACTCACATATTCGAAATATAAATAACATTTTAAAATCTTAAAAATGTTTATTCGGTTTTATATTGAATTCTTGTTAAGGGATTTGGTTGCTGGAACTAGTCTCTAAGTGTGCCGCTGGCTGTCATTCATTTAACATGTCTGTGGAGTCAAATTCTCATGACACCGTCAGTCAAACAAATGAAGGGAAAAATGAGCGGTTCCCATCTAAATGCAGTGATGCCGTGGGAATGAACCAGGGCTATGGCTGACTTAGATTTACCCATTATCGCATTTCTTTTAACAAATGTTTACCCTCTTGCTGTCCAATTGCTTTCATTCTCAACTGGAGTTGAAAAATTAGGCTAATTTAAAATTAGACTTACATAACTCTCCTGTGTGGTCTGTGAATATAAAGCTGATGAAAGAGACAGGGAGAAAATTAAAGGTGTCAATCACGAAAGAAACTGACATTGTAAGGGGGAAGGAGACTTAAAATTATCACTGCTAAGACTTAAAAAGTGAGGTAAAAGAGAGGGAAGTTTCTAGAAATTGAGCATGATAGCAGCCAAAATGACAGTGAATAGAGCAGTGAAAATCAATGAGTCGCTTATGAAGTAAAATCTTCAAAATCTTGAAGGGAAAATTTCAAAGTGTGTAAGTAGGGAAGTGGGTCCACATGTTTTGAAAGGCAGTTTAAAAATGCATATATACCAACAACAGCGCAAATCATAAGCAGCTGGAGTTACTTTGTATCTTGAAATTAATTTGAAAATCGGCGTATAGTTCTCCAGGACTTGTTAGGCAGCCATAGTGCTGAGGCGTTATGGATGTACCTTCTTTGTCATTTCCAGGAGACACTTTCTCACAGCAGATTTCCTGGTCCTCTGGCTCTTAACAGCCTTTTGTCCTTTCAGACAGTGTTTCCTGAGCCTTGGGTGTAAGAGCTGTGCTGGTTCAGCTGGGGCGGGGCACCCCATGACCACTCGTTCTCTGCTTTTTGATAGACGTGCTAACAAGGAAGGATAAAATCTTAAGGGGTCGAACTATAGACAATGAATGGCAGACAACTAAAACATGCTGAGAGCAGGAGAAATATTCAAGGATAAACCCTCTAGTTGATTATACCAAGTGGTCAGCTCTGAAATCATATACACGAAAAACAACACTAAACAAATCGAGCATATCATGTTTATATATTTTGTGTGTGTGTGTGTGTACTCATGTGTATGCTCAAACACACACACACACACACACACACACACACATTCCGCTCATAAGGGAGGAATCCTCCTTGTGCCTTAATTGCTTCCCAATGCCCCCATTCCTTTTTTTTTTTTTTTTTTTTTTGGTTTTTTGAGACAGGGTTTCTCTGTCTAGCTTTGCGCCTTTCCTGGAACTCACTCTGTAGTCCAGGTGGGCCATAAACTCACAGAGATCTGCCTGCATCTGCCTCCCGAGTGCTGGGATCAAAGGTGTGCACCACCACCACCCGGCCCAATATCCCCATTCTTAATGCTGGTGTTATTTAGCAACTTAGTATTATTCAGCAAGTTGGTATTATTTAATAACTTGTGAATTAGGGGAATACACCAATATTTAGAGGATAGACCTTCCCATCCCTTATTCTACCAGCTTTACAAATATAACCACTTTGTCCAGTTTGACTCTTTATAGAAGTTCAAAGTGTGTGCAAATATAGACCTTTTGTACCTGGCTTGATCCTAGATTGTAGTACTAATTCATCCATGCTGTACTGAGCTGCAGTCTTGCTTCCTTGTGTTTCCATCTGAGTATAACATTCACAGGTAGGAAATACAGCACAATTTCTGGATTTGCATCAGAGCAGATGTTTGGGTTTTTTTTGTTTTTTGTTTTGTTTTGTTTTTTTTCCATTTGAAGGCTGCTACTATACATGCTACTTCGGCTGTTATTACAAATCACTTAGGGTAAGCCTCCATCAAATTTCTGGTAAGGCTGTATCTTAGTAGTACGATACCTGGATCATAAGTTGTGTGTGAATGCAGTCATAATCAACAATACCCACTACTTTCCTACAGAATTATGTAAATTTGGTGTACAATCTGAGCAGTGTGTATGAGAGCAGCTGCTGCCCTGTTGCCGGTGTTGGTATCGGTTACTCAGTGCCCTGACTGAGTCAGGAACTTTCAAATGTGTGCTATATGCCTTGGGCATCTACTTTTGTGAAATGCCTTTTTAAGTTTTTTTTTTAACCCATTTTCTACTGTTGTCTGGTGTTTTCTCGTTAGGTTGTAAGTGGTGTAAAGTTAATTTTTGAAGGACAGAAGAATATTAAATTTTCAATAGGTATCAAAGAGGAAATCAAATTCATAGAAGAAGAGCTGATACCACAACTTTGACTTATACAACGATCGTAAGACGTGGAAGTGCTTTTCATATCAAGAGGTAGATTAGAGATTTGGGTGTCAAGGTTGAGGAAAATGAAACAGAGTAGATAAGAAATCATAGGGAAGGCCATGAGGTGTCAGAAGACATGAGTCTGAGAGAGATACTCATCAGTTCTTGGAACTACATGGTTGTTTCATATTACTGAACAACCCATCTTTCTGGAGCTCTGATTTCTATATTTCTGATTTTCATGGTCTGTTACTTGTTTCTACTAACATTTCTTTTCTATACCAGCAATATGCAGATGTATCCCCTTAACCTCCACCACCATCTCTAGTGATTTTGAAACTGCCCCTCAACTCAGCCATCACTGCTAATTGAAAAGCCCTGGATTGCAGAACAATGAAAAATCAATAGTCAATGCTAATCTTCCCACAACACTTGGACATCCAGCATGTGTTTCAAGATCATGTGCTTCACCATTATGCCAGACTTAGGGCTCAGCTCTAGTTTCCTATCTGAATCCTTTCTTTCTTTCTTTCTTTCTTTCTTTCTTTCTTTCTTTCTTTCTTTCTTTCTTTCTTTCTTTCCTTCCTTCCTTCCTTCCTTCGTTCCTTTCTCTCTCTTTCTTTCTTTTCTTTCTTTCTTTTCTTTCTTTCTTTCTTTCTTTCTTTCTTTCTTTCTTTCTTTCTTTCTTTCTTCCTAATACTTGAGATGAACCCTAGGGACCTGTACCTCTCCCTCCTGAATGCTAAAATTACAGTCATGTGCCACCATGCTGAGCCTTCTGATCTTACCAATTTTTTTCAAGAGAAACTTCAAAATAATTTATTTTCTATTTAATAATTTTAAAGTGAGAAGAAATTACCTGCATCCAGTATTTTCTTAGAGTCCAGTTGAATGGTTTGCTGTGTACCACGTTTACTTTTGGAAGATATTTGAAATTTGTTGAACCAATAGTGACATTCACAGTACTTTTAGAGTTTTGAAATTACATTAATCATTTCCATTTTTTGTTTTATTCTTCCCTCTTGTATTACAACCCAACTGCAGTTTCCCCTCCCTCCCCTCCTCCAGTCTCTCCCCCCTATCCCCCAGCTCCAACCCTCCCCTAAATCTCCCCTCAGAAAAGAGCAGGCTTCCCTGCAACATCAACCAAACATGACATAACATGCTACAATAAGACCAGGCACATACCACCATATCAAGGCTGGATGAGGCAACCTGGTAGGAGGAAAAGGGTCCCACAAGTAGGCAAGAGTCAGAGACCGCCCCTGCTTCCACTGTTAGAATTTTAACCAAACACTTTAAATTCTGCTTTTTCACTGTCTGTCTTTTTTTAAGCATTCCTCAATCAAATATTAAGATTTGCAGATGTAATGTACAGCATGCCAATGAAAATCAGCCCAAACACATAACTTTCTTTTGCTAACCATAGAGCAGTAGTGTCGTGAGGCTGTTGAGCTGTATGGAGAAGCACAGTTAAGTCTGAGTAACAGATCTAGAGTCCTCAGACTTTCCACATCACAGTCATAACATGGTTGTCCAAGACCTATTTCTATTCAAGGCAGCAAGAAGGAAGAATGGAGGAGAGGGCAGGTTCATCTGTCTCATGTGTCCCTTTTATGTGAAGAGCTAAATCTTTCCCAGCAAAGCCCAGCAGATTCCTGTTCATGACTCAGTGCCTCTGAAGTGGCAGCCATAAGGGGCATGGGCAAAGAAAGAGTTTGCTTTTATGGTCCCGTAGTAAGAAGAAAGTGCCAGAGAGTGGGTTTGGGATTGCCAACCCACAGTATTTCCTAATTCATCTGCAGATGATCCACTGCTTTCTAACATGGTGCCTTTGTTCCTGAGCCATAACTCCTGTTCTTTCTTTCCTTCCTCCCCATTTCACTCCCTCATCACATTTCATAGACACTGAAAACAGTTAATAAGGAACTTATAAGAAAGAAACGAGTGTTCTCAGAAACGATAACTTCTTAGTTTAGAGTATGATAAGAAATAGGTGACTGAGCCTGATGGTACGTGCTTATAATTCTAGCACCATGGAGGCTGAAGCAGGGGAATTGAAACTTCCAGGTTAGTGTGAGTGACTGAAGAGGCAACCTTCTCAAAACCAGACAGACAGACAGACAAACAAACAAACAATCCAATGAACAAAACTGAGTAGTTAAAAGTTCATTAGTAATTATTTTCTATGCAAAACTCTCTGTGTGTTAGTTAGGCAGACTAGCCTCTATTTAAAAACAAAAACAAAAACAAAACAGAACCACAGACCCTTTCCAAATACCCACCCAGGGTTTATTTCTTGCTCATGCTATCCAGAGGTCAACCTTCTGTCCATGCAAAGATTAACTTCTCATGAGTCAGGATTGGACCTTTTGGCTTTCATACCCTAAAGCTCTGGTGTGTCCAGCCAAAGGATGAGGATAAAGGGTGTGATCAGCACAACAATTTCCCACATGTCTTACCTTCAAGTGGCAAGGTGCCTTCCTCATGTAATCCACTGGCTAACAGTCTGTGCATTCTCTGGGAAATGAAGTTTAGCTGTGTCTGTGAAGGGTTGTTCACTGCTACCCCGAACTCAGGGCCCTCACATACTGATGGGGTAGGACGTTTCTTTTGAAATGTAGAGTAGAATGTGCACTAGTCATTTTAGTAATTAAAGCTGGCAAGAGGGCAAAAGCACTTGTTGTGCAACACTGAAGACCAGAGCTTTATTCCCAGGACTAGTGTAAAGGCTGACCTCTGACCTCTACATATGCACCATGGCATGTGCACCTACACTTACATTGTACAATATTTTCAATGGTAAAGAAAAACTTTAAATAATTGTATTAATTGTGTGATTTACATACTAGACAATAGTGTATTAATTATGTATTTTATATTAATAAACTAATAAGTAACTAATATAAATTATATATGTTGTTAGGGTGTATTATATACTTTTATATTAGGAGAATTATATTTTAGTGTAATTTAACTGATGAAATGCACTTATCAGCATAACTTATTTTGTCTGCCTAGCAAATTAAGATGATAGTAGTATTTACTTCATAAGCCTGCTTTAAGAATTAAGAGAAATGATATCTTTCTCTTATTATGTGGTAATAAATTATGTGGTAAGTACTCAATAAATGTTTATAAGTTTCGACATGCAAAAAGAGTAAATAAATATTGGGATATATAGCTTCCTTGGTAAAGGAAATAGTGAAGAAAGGAGATTTCCAGGTTAAAAAAAAAAAGGAAGAGAGCTTTTCACTGGTGAATGAGTATTTCTGGTATTTCTGCATGAGAACGCACACAAGAGCAGAATAATATAGACAGCTTGTTAAAAGTGGAAGAAGCTATGCTGAAGCTTCAAAAGTTAAACAATGGACTAATATACCATTCAATAATTGAATTCTTAAAAATCTCACTGTAAACTCCTCATGCTCTCTGTCCCCAAGGAAATGGCTTACACCACCTGAAACACCTGGTTCCTGGCAGATAGTGAGTGCCCAATCATTACCCATTGAAGGGGTAGATGAATAAATAAGTCGCTTTAATCCCTCATCCCTTTGACACATTGCAGTAACACATATGTGGGTGCTCATGTATTTGTTTCCTTTGAGCCTACTAAAACTAAAATGCAGATGGTGGATTAAAAGATATAATTCTGCAAGACATCTCTTTATCATGTAGCAGTTTTTATTTTTGTATGTGAGTTATATGTCAGGCCCAACCATAAGGCCTTTCTATTGCTAATAAATATTAATAGCAATTGTAGTCCAATCCGTGTTAATAAAGTTGAATTAATTCCCAGCTATACATGGTGATCTGTACCTGTAATCTTAGCTACCATCTAGGAAGTTGAAGCAGAAGAATCATTTTAGTCCAACAACTTAGGGCCAGCCTGGGCAACATAGGAAGACCCTATTTCTTCAAACCTACATAGAGCGGTGGGAGAGACAGGGAGAGAGATGAGGAGACAGAGAGGGGGCACGGAAGGATGGAGGGATGGAGAAAGAGGAGAGGGACTATGGAAATGGCTCACTGAGTAACAACACTAGCTGAGTAAGCTGAGGATCTGAGTTCAAATCCCAGCACCAATGTAAAAAGCTAGGCATAGCCACAGGTGCTCCTGTTACTCATCACTGTGAGGAGTAAGAGACAGAAGAATTTCTGGGGCTTGCTGGCCAGCCATCCTAGCTGGAAAAAAAATAACAAGCTCAGGTTCAATGAGCAACATTGTCTCCTGGAAATAAGGTGCAATTGATAGAGTAGGACACATGGCCATTGCGAATGCACATGGACATGTACAATAAACACACACACACACACACACACACACACAAACACACAGGCACGTGCAAACACACACATGCACGTGCATGCATACAATTGATTCTGAATACTGAATGATAAAGAAAACCACAGAAAACTGATAAATATCTCATTGGTAAAATCAACTAGCAAAAAGTCAGAGATACCAAAGCAACATCCACATGTGAATGGTCATTCATTTATCTTCAGCATAAATCCCAACATTTCTTTGAAAAGTTTTCATGTCTGTAAGTGTACAAATAAATGATTGCCTAAGCTTTTAACAGAAACCTTAGCTGTAATGGTTGAAGTTAACTTCCAGGAACTGTTATAGTATAATACCAATAATGCTTATGTGAGGCATCAAGACTTGCAGTCAGTTTGAATGCATTAATAATAAACTAAGTCACCAATAATGCGTTGGTGTCACATTAAGAAAAAAAATCAAAGCATTTCCCTTGTGTCACTTAACCAGGAGAGAGCCCAGATTTGAATTCTCTACTTGCTTTCTGTCTTCTGTCTTGTCTGTCAGAGGAGTGTGAATCTGTGCCTGCCTCAAGCCTGCCTTGTGAATGTGTTCCTGTCCCTGTGTCTGTGTCTGTCTGTCTGGGTGTGTCTGTCCCTAAGAAAGGACTTTGCTCTCTCTTTCAAAGAGCAGCATAGTAAGCACCACATGGGGGAAGGAATGCGATACTTTACAGAAATCTTTAACAGAGTTTTACAAAGGATTAAGTCACTGACTCCAGCTCACTCCAGCTGGCCCAGATAACAAACAGTATTACAAATAACATTGTTTATACAGCATTATCTGTAGTTGGCTTACAACACTTGTGATGGATATTTATTTTATAATGATAAGCTTAGTCTTCCTTTGCTGTTTTCAGCAAGTGATCTTCATAACACATGAATAAACATATATGCATTAATCTTGGGTCAGGAGCATGGAAGAACATATACCTTGAGATGACATCTGTGTAATAGTTTAGGCTGTAAATGTTGGTTACATGGGATATCCAAGGCAAGTAAGGTTGGTTGTTATATTTTTCTCTTAAAGGCATGTTAAACAAACAGGGCAAATAACAGTAGGCTATAACTCTTAAGTCTTACATGACTTCAAGTTATATTATTAATTCTGGCTGTGAGGTACAACAAAAGCTCCTGTCTCTTAGAATATAAGATACATTTTTCTCATAATGCATTGCCACAGATGCTAAATGAGATACATATTAAAATACATAGATTTTACTTTATTTTATAGGTATATACTATATATTATGAATTAGCATGATGTGTATTCACTTTTTTTTGGAACCCAGTCCAGCCTGACATTCATGATACTCCTGTCTCAGCTTCTTGGCCTTTTATGTTATGATCATGTGCTTACCTGCCTGAAGATGCATAGAATTCTGATGTACAAAAATCAAACTCTTACACAAAAATTTAATATTACAATTTTACTAGTGAGCCATCTTTACTAGAAACTGTAAGTTGGAGTTCACTTGAGAGGATCTTACAATCAGCACATAAAAGAAATTTGTCACTATATTCTCTATAGTAGAGTGGCATATATTTGTATGTTTCATTCATCAGGAAATATTTTCATGGCACATTATAATAATAATATTCAAACAAGGGACACCTAACACAGCATTGCATGCCAGGTGAGCTTCTTAGGAAATATGAGATGAAGGTAGTTCTAGCAACATGAGCAGATATCCAGTAAGACCTTCTCTGTCTGGGCTACATATCCAATAAGGACTATTCTCAGAAGTGTAAAGTGTTAATGGGTTTATGAAGAAGCAAATGTGTCAGTATAATCTAACTTAAGGACTTCAGTAAAGAAAGAATAAGACAGTGTATGAGAGTGACATAGTTGGAAGCACAGTCTTCCAAGCTTTATGAACCTCATGAAGAGCATTGGAAGACACTGCAGGGCTTTAGGCATTTAAGAAGACAGATCTATTTTAACTTTCAAAAGGAACTTCCTACCTGCAAGGGTGAAAATGGATGGGAAGGGAATGAGAGTGGACAAAATGAAAAAGTATAGCATTAACTTTGCAAAAAATGTAAAGACTGTCATTGTGATGCACTTTGGTGTGTTTTGATCATTTGAGAAATCATTTTTATCTTCATTCCTTCAGTTATAATAAAAATGAATTTTAAATAATCATTAGAGATTGTATCTACACAGAATTCCTGAAGTATAATATAGACTTGAGTCTATCAAGGAAATCCAAGGAAAAGAAAATTGAGAATGTGTGTTTGTATACATATGTGTATGTTTGTGTATGCATGCTTTGGATAATAAAAATGCTGTGGCTGCTCAGAAAATGATTGAGAGCAGAACATTAGTCTTTGTTTTAGTAAGGAGAGAAGTAAATTTTAAACGGAATGTGCCATTAACACTGGTCTTTGGAATGGTAGAAGACTGCTGTACTGCACTCAGAAAATTATTCATACTCTTAAATCCTCCCGTTTGAAATCCAGAAATTATTAAGTCAAAATAAATTGATGAGGATCAGTGCTCAGGAATCTAAAATTATAGAGCTATTTCTAAGCAATCTCTTCAGGTGTTTTATATAAGACTTGATTAAGTGGACCATACAAGATAAAAATAATTTATTCCCAGTGGAAGAATATTCTAGACTCCAGATGTTGTTTTAGGATTATAGATCTGGGAAAAGCAAACCTCCTAGTTGTCAATCAGGATTTCTGATATTGCAGCCATTCCTATCAAAGGCACGAGGGAGAGCTAATTTTCTGATATCAAACCTCATTTACCTGATAATTCCAGGACCACTTGAAGGAGATGTTACAGTCAGAGGGTTTTTTCAGATGATACAAATGATGTAATTAGTTGTCTAAATCTCAGGGATGTTCCTCTACCATTCCATTTTTCTTATCTCTCGACTAATCAAGGAAGATTGCTTTGTCTTTGTTGTGATGAAAAGTAAATTAATTCCAATGCAAAATGTATATATCCACGTATATACCCATTCTAATTTATTCACTACTATAATAATAAAGAAAGACTATGGAATTCTAAGGGTTCCTGGCACAGAAGAAAATGCAAAATGAAATACAGAAATCACCCACATCATTTCCTCTTCCCATTTCTTTTTTCGGGTGAATTATTAATGTAAACAAGTTTAGTACTACCACCTTCAAAGTTAGTTGAGTTGGAGAATGTTCATTTACCCACAGATAGTCTACCTAAGGGAAGGCAGTGACCAAAGAAGAGAACCATCAAATTATCTATAAGAAATCTTTTCCATTCTTTTGGTTTCTTTTGTCTTTTTTTTTTTTTAGAAATTTCTTTACTTTTTTATGTGTGTCAGCATTTTTCCTAAATATAAGCATGTGTACCACATTTGTGCCTAGTGCCCACACAGGTCAGAAGCAGGCTTTGAATCTTCTGGAACTGGAGTTCCAGATGTTTAGGAGCCCTCATATACATGCTGGGCAGCAAATCCATGTCTTTTGCAAGAACAGCAAGTGCTCTTAACCACTGAACCATCTCTCCAGAACCTGTTTTGGTATTTCTTAGACAGGGTCTTGATACGCAGCTATCTGAGCTCAAGCCTGTCACCTTCCTGCCTCAGCAGGAGCCCTGGAAGTGCATGCAGCATCACGTCCACTTTTAAAAATTGGCTGTGATGGGACAAACTTAAGAGAGGTCTCTTTGACTTACTGTGTAGATTTTAATGTGGCATCATCATATTTAGTGCATAATTAAAAACAGAAAAGGAAAAGTTGGTTAGAGATTTTATTTCTATGATTGGCACAGAAATCACTCAAAAATTACTTTCAAGGACAATGTTTCTTGATTTCACATCTCAAGCTGGGATGTCTCCAGATAGGGTCACCATTACTATGTAAAAGAAAAATTAAAAGATTTTTTCCACCTATGATGGAATCTTTACAGGTGAATATCCTCTGTTTTCTTTCCTCGGGTTGACCCCTACCTATTCAAACAGGCAAAACCCTGCTCTAGAGATTTTCCTTGCTGCCTTCATTCTCTTGGAAAACAGAGTGTGATTTAATTACATATAAACAATTAAAATTTATGACATTTTATATAAAACTACCATTTGCAAATATCTCAGGAAAAACTAGAAGTTTGTTTGGATCATCATTCCTGCATCGTAACAACTCTAACCTAAGAACTCCCTAAAGGCAAGCCTATGGCTCTATGCTGTCCTTGGTGCTGAAGCTGAATCACAACCGAGGTTTACATTCATGCTTTGCCCTGTGGCATTCTTACAATGGGAAACTGAAGTATTTCTCCCAGGCCCAACTTATATGTAAACTTGTCTGACTTTAGGGCAGCAGTTCTCAACCTGTGGGCCACAACCTCTTCAGGGGTCTTAAGACCATCAGAAAACTTTACTATTCATAACAGTAGCAAAATTACAGTTAAAAGGAGCAACGAAATAATTTTATGGTGGGGGTCACCACAACATGAGGAACTGTATTAAAGGGTCACAGCATTAGGAAGGTTGAGAATCACTGCTTTAGGGATCCTACATGTGAAATACCTGACCTTCTTCAGGAAAGCTTTTGCACCTCTGTGTAAGGAATTTATCATCCTGCAGTATTTCCAGAGCCTGATGGGAAACATCATTGGTTTCCTTTTGCTCTGCCTTGCAATTTTTTTTCTACACCTGTTTAGACTCTTAAGTTTAGGAAGCTTAAATCAGTAGAGTATCAATGACTGACTCTACAAACTTCACAGGCTGCAAGCTTTTGCTTTGCACAAAATGATTTGCTTTAAATACATGATACATCTGTGAACAGATATCTGTGTGTTTTCAACAAAAGTATTGGTCAAGCAAGTTGATGGGTCACAATATCACATAAAGAACAGAATTTAAATATGATCATTTCCTTGAGAACTACTTACAGTGCCTAGTTACCCTAAAAATTGGATACTTTTGTTAATTTTGAGCTCCTTCTCAAAGTCTTCTCTACTCGTTGTCATTCTTAGACCATACAGGGTGTTCCATTAGGTCATTAAAAATTCAATGAACTAAATTAAGCATGAAAAATTACCTTACTCTATTTTCTCACTTAAGATATCTGAAATAAATCAAACAGGCTCATTTTTTTTAGTAACATCGTTGTCAGACAGGCCTAAAATTGTGCAAGAATATGGTGCTGCTAAGTCCATTATATTTTCCTGGTTTCGTACACATGAGATTAAATTAGGAAAGGATCTGAAGGAAAGTGTAGCCATGGGTAGAGTGCTTGTCTTGAATGCATGTGTCCTAAGATTATATACCCAGCACTGAAAAAGGTTGGGTAGATCATCAATTTGTGGAGTATAAGTGACAGAAATTGTGAGACAGAAGTTTCCAGCTTAAAATTATAGTGTGCGTCAGAGTCTCTGAATTAATTTGCTTTTCCTGTCTCCCCAGTCCATGATTCTTACTCTGCAAGTAGCATTTATTTTTGCCTTATGTATTCAAAATAGGCACATTAAATCTCATTAAATTGTACTAGAAGATGTCCCTCTCCTTCCTTCCATTCTTTTTCATCTTCAGATTTCCCAGGCTTATTTAGAAATCGAATGCAGGGTCTCATGCTACCTAAATGCTTTATCTCTGAGCTAGTCCACTCTCAGTGTTGACTTTGTAACAACAGAACTAAAAAGATGCCTGTCTCTGGGGAATGATGCATTCTATAAGTGGGGCTAGAATAACAGCAGCTGCTCCTGATAGCCTACTGTGGTTCAGATGCTTGCTATCTAGTGCAGTGCTTTAGATTTCCCAGAAAATACACTAATGACTTTTTATCATGGCTCAGATGAGAAAACTAATTCTGCAAAAGCACTTGCCCTGCACCCTTAAGCAGATAATGAAGGTTGGTGTTGGAGTCTACTTTCAGAGTATACCAAAGCTATCTTCTCAATGGCTATCATGGAAGATCTCTTTCCACTAGATTATCTCTTTTTCTTTAATCAAACTAGTCACACAGTGGCAAAGAAGTCTGAGCATTTATGAAATTCAAGGTAAAAATGAGTAATTATCTCTTCTTATCACCTCCTTCCTTGAGTTTTAGATTTACACCCAGTTTTCAAGGATAGAAAATAGAAATTATTCCAGGTAAGGGTCTGATCAATGCCAGCATTCAGAAATCACTTCTCAGACCCTCAGAAATACAAACTCCACCTCGTGTAGAAAGCTCTTAATACTTGGTTTCTCCACCCCTCTTGGTGGTTATCTCACACAGCTGCTCCATTAACTATGGCTCCAGATGAAGGCCCACATATCTGTGCACCTGCATCTCTTTAGTGCTTTATGTGGTGTTAGAAAGAGTTCCTTCTAAACAAAAGAGTATGCAAGCCTTTATAGGAATGGATGAGATCTAAGTAATACTGGGCAGATTTGCAGCATGAAGTCCCTGGACACTTCACTGGATCCTGGATCTGATCTGCGCTGCAGGGCACAATCAATGAACTTGGTTCTTTCATCTGTATGTTGACGTCTAACTTTCATGAGGATTGGCTTTAAAGGGGAAAATAGAGAGAAGACCAAATGAGGGAAACTACTCTCTTTCAAGAACTCAGTTAGCCAGGGTGTACAGACATAGAAACATTTGCTTTTGACTCTTGAGTACTGACAAAGGAAATAGCAAACACTCTACTGAATCTCATGAAATCAATCCAAACTCACATAATGAAATTTATGCATATGTATGCTTGAACTTGTTTAAAATTAGGCTAATATTGTGGATGAGGGACTCCATTTTCAGTTCAGAAGCTCTTGCTTTCTTTAGTGTCTCTCCTCACAATTAAGAAACACAGCCATGGTACTAATTCATACTTAACAGTTTACACCAAGGAGTCTCTGACTATGTTAATCCCACTTTGGGAAAACTGAAACTTAAAAGATAATTTAGATTATGTCCATGTTCATGTTAAAAGAATGTGAAAGAGATCTTCCTGTAGAAGAAATAATAGCATCCAGAAAGGCTCCAAAAGTTGTGATAACTTGACCACCCTCCACATCTCAGTAAAGTTTCCTTATCCACATTTGGTGTTCTAGGAATTTCATCTAAAAACGAGCCTTTGGTGGGCTTGTGCCCACCTCTTTCTCACCATCATTCCACCACCATTATTTACTTTGACAACCTAACACTTTCTTTCAATGGGGCATTTTGCTTCATGGTGATTTCTGTCACAAAGTACCTCACTTTCAAAATTAATCTATATTATTATTTCAAAAATAATCTATATCATAGTATACTATATGTGAAAGCAGCTTGATTCTAATGAAATGTTCATAGTGTGTTGCTTTCATTGGTACGGGTCAACTAGTTCATGAGGATTCCCACTTTCATTTTTATACTTACCCTTTAACACAGAGTATAAAGATCAAATGGTAGAAACAGCCATTCCAATTTTATTCAGATTTCAAAGAAAAAAATTTTTGAGTTGGGATATTGCTGGGTTGGTCTCAAACTTCCAACCCCTCTGCTTCCATCACCCTAGTGCTGGCTTCATAATCAGGCATCATCATACCTGATAAAGCATTGTTTCGACTGCAATAAGTCCTTTCATTTTTGTGTATTCCTTTTCTCATGACAAACTCATTTTTTATTCAAAACTCTCTTACTGGATTTCTTATCTTTAAAATTAAGCTCTCTGGGACAAGCAAGTCACAGAGAAATGCTCACTTTATCAGGAACTGTTGTCTCTCTGCAAATATATTGCTTAAGTACCATCAATCAATACATCTGGGACAAAGGGAACTGTGAAATCAATTTAGTGAGTAGAGTAAGTGTAACCTAGTTGCTATGCACTTATGCTTTGAAATGATCAGACATCAGTCTTGGGGTAGCTATTTGGGGTGTCATCCCAGCTTCCTTCATCCTATTCCAGTTTGCTACTGACCTTCAATATGAGCATTTAGAATTCATCATCAGTCAGCTCTCTTCTGGGATAAAAGATTGTGTGGATTTATTTTCTATAATGTACATTATTTGTAGTTCTGTCTTCTGTATTACTTACAAGAGCCTAAGGTCTAATACAACCTTGACTAACAGAGTTCTGCTCACAGAAAACTTGCACGCTGAGTTATTTTGTGATGCAACTTGACTCCTAAAATCTGTTCTTGTAGTTGCACGAAAAAGAATATGCCTCATACCTTTAGACTCATTGTTTTCACTTTTGTTTTAATACTGAAGAGCTGCTGTTTCCACTGAGCTATTTGTGTAACTGACTGGCAGCCTTACACCCTAAACTGGAACAGAGTAGATACTTCTAGGTGCTGTTTGGAAAGTATTGTGACCCACAGAACTTGGTGACATTTGCTATAAAGTAGGCTTAATATACAAAGTAGTATTAGTTCCTGCTCATAACCAGATAGCTGAAAGAAAATGAAAACAGCAAAAGGGAAGACATCTGACAGTCTTGATAAATTTGGTATGGATAAAAGGAAAAATTTTGTAAATTCCCAGGCTAAGGTGATTGACAGAAATGGCGGGACAATAGGAGCCCCTCTTATAGATCTTTATGCTTGCTTTAATATTATTTTATTTTATTTAGTTAGATAGTTTTCAGATGTGGTTTTACTATGTAACACTGGCTGATCAGAAACTTGATATGTACCAGGCTGGTTTCCAATTTACACAGTTTCCTGAATACCTGGATTGAAGGTGTAAACCACCACACCTAGTCAGGTCTTAGTTTTGGTTTTGGTTTTTAACTTGGTATCTGTGTATGATTGTGACTCCTAACAAGTGAGTGAATTTGGTAATTAAATGTTCCAATACTGTGGCAAGAAACCTTATTAGCTTTGATCCTCCATTCCATTCCTCTCTAGTAATTCTGCAGATATCTAATTGTGAGCCTCATTGCAAAACTTAGCATCAGAGTTACCTAGCCAACCTGTTATTGCTAATCCACCATATGTCTTTATTTCTCTATAAAGTGGTATGTTCACAGGCAAGCATACACATATAAATATACATAGAAACTTTCTTATGGATTCTAAAACAAATTTTTCCACCTCACATATTTTTTTCTTATGAGAATATTGTCCTAATTAGTGTACAAGGTTAATCTGGATTTTTGAGTCAGGTAAAGAAGGGTGATCAGAATTCTCAACGACTTCACTGTTCTGTAAGGTGTCTGATAAGAAGCCAAGAGGTGCTCACACAGGCACACCAAGAATGTCCACAATTAGTCTTGAAGGAACTGAGAAGACTCTGGACACACCTAGTACATTTTTTGTGACACTGAGATAGACTACTTCATTCAACTGGGTCCGAGTCAGCACTTTCTGCGAACATTCTGGTTGGTTGTACCAATGTATAGAGTTGCCCTTCTGTGCAGCAACAAGGATCAGAAGGCCTCATCTGTAAGATGGAATTCAGTTGGCTTAGCAAAATGGCTATTGCACACCTCGTTTAGGTTTTTGACAATCCTTATGAACACACAAATGCACACCTGGTGAATACCAGCCTCAAGTATTGATACAAATATATGTCTTGTATCATGTTCTGCATAATTTGGAGGCCTTTTTTTTGAGTGAAGAAGGAGCAAACCAAATAATAGTAAAGAGTCAACGTATTGCAAGCTTCTAAAAGTATCGGAACTTAGACTATCGGAAACTTCCAAGAGAATCAGAATCTTAGCCCCCCTTCAGTTATCTCATTCTATAATTCACTTAGTAAGTCCTGACGAGACTGTGCTTTCTCTTCTCCTGGAGATATCAGCATTAACCCTGTGCTGCATTTGACTCCACTGATCAGAAAAAAATATTAAGGTTTGATTAAAATTGAGGTTGAGGACTTCACCCTGAAACATACAGGTCCTAGGATCTTGCCCATGGCAAATGCTATGTTAAAAACGATTAAAGAAACAAACTCATGTGGTGTTTCATATTTAATTGAGAGATTTAGAACATTTTGAACTGCTATTTTGCCAAAAATACTCCATTTAAAAAATGCCCTCAGAGAAAATAGCATATAATAAAACTATATCCAGAACAAACCTCAAAGAATCTTCTTCTACAATCCAACATCGGGGTTTTCAGATGTCCCTGTCCCCTGTAGCCACTTGCTGTAAGCCACGGTCAACCACACCATGTTCACTGACATTGACATCTTTGTAGGTGGATAGGGAGCCCTTGGGGCATATGTCCTTTGAGCTGTTTGCCGACAGAGTTCCAAAGGCAGCAGAAAACTCTCCTTCTCTTAGCCCTGGAGAAAAAGGAATTGTTTACAATGGTTTATTTTCTTCATACAATTACTTCAGGATTTCTGTAACAAGGTAGTGACATCATATTCCATAATGGCACTGTCTGCAAGTCCATCTATAGGAAGTAGCTTGAGGTTGAGGACTTCACCCTGAAACATACAGGTCCTAGGATCTTACCCATGGCAAATGCTAAACCAAACATGAATGACTCCTAGGTTTTGATCTCACTGCCAGGACTGAGTGGTTGGGTGACAAGTCTGTGGTCTTTAGGAAAAAGAAAGATGTTGTAAGCATTGTGGAAGCCATGAAGCTCTTTGACTCCAGAAATGACAAAGCCAACAAGAAGATGACCATTGCTGACTCTGGACAGTTCTGATGCTTTTGACTTGCATGCATCTCAACTACTAGGACATTCCTTCTATAGCTCAGGAGAACTCCCCGCTTCCCGTCTGCTTGCAATATCCCAAGATATTTGCACTCTCATTAAAGTTTTAGGATCTCAAGTCTAGCTGTATTGCAGTGTGAAGTTTATGGATGTGAATAAGAACTATTAAATAAAGAAACTCCAGCGTCAGATGAGAGGCTATCCACTGGCAGTTGATTTTATTTGTTTATTCTTTTGCTTACTTGTTCAACAATGTTTTCACTTATTGTATAAAACAATAAGATTGGAAATTTGCATAAGAATATATAAATAGGAGAAAAGTACTGAAAATGAAGCTCATCCTTAGAAGTTACTTTATGAACATAATCTGAGCTATTCAAGCCCATCTGCTTCCTGTGGCTGTAACTGAACAGTATAGACTGTCTAATTCATAAAGGAATATTGTTTTATTTAACTTGTGGTTCTGAAAGTTGATAAGTCCAAGAGCAAATCTTGGGACTCTTGGGAACTCCCTTTCTGCAGTTCATCATACCCTAGCAGAGGACATCACTTGGGAAGCAGAGCATGGATGATATGGTACTATGTGGTCTTTTACTTTCCTTATTCATAGTCAGTAATGCCATACAGTGGGACCCTGCGACTTCAGTTAATGTTAACTACTGCTCAAAGGCCCCAACACCACATGCCATTTACATATGAATTTCAGGGTAAAGTTTCCAACTCCTGCACTTTGAGAGACTCTAAAATCATGGCATCAGCACAGTGAGGAGGGAAATGGTATCAGGGAGAAAGTGTAAACTAAGGGGAAGAAGTGATAAGGCCTCTGGTCCAGGACAGATAGAAAAGTCTATAGAAGCTCAAGAACCATGGCAACAACTACTACAGCGTGCTTCCTCATCCTACCAGGGGTTTTCTAGAGGGAGAGCAGGTGTTGTCAAATTCGTTGTTTAGAAAATTCACTGGAAAAAGGCAGACTGCAAGAATTTGCATTGTTTGAGAAATAAATTCCTAGAATTATTCAAGATGGCTAGAAAGTAAGGTGTTGTGCTGTCTGTACACAACTATATTTCATGCAATTCTGCCAAAATGTATATGCAAAGACCCATTTATGGTAAATCTGAGTAAAAAATGTGTTGAAAATTTGAGAATTTTTATTTTTATTTTAAAAAATTATATAAAGGAGGCAAGCAAGCTTTGGGTCCTCCTCCCCCTCCTCCTCCTCCTCCTCCTCCTTCTCCTCCTCCTCTTCCTCTTCCTCCTCCTCCTCCTCATTTTCTTTACATCTCAAGTCACCTACTCTTATTTGTAAAATAATGGAAACAGCTGAGGGAAAGGCCACCTGGGAAATGGCTCTGTGCTATGCTTTGTTTTAAGATGCTGCCATCTAGCGAAACTTCTGTAAAAATCACACTGTGGCCATCTCACTCAACTTTGCTTCTTGCTGCAGTCTCTGCTTCAATAATTTATGTTTTCTGCCATCCATACAAAAGAATTGTACATTCAATAAAATGTATTGTGGGAGCCTGGAGTGCTTTTCTGATATGATGCCACATCTGTGACCACAGGGCATTAATAACGGGATCCAGTAGGTGAACTTGGTACCTTCTTCATAGTCCATACTTGATAAATAATTCATAATGAAATAAAGTACAGACTCTTGAACTCCTTGAGTTTTTTAAGAAAGTTGAATTCTATTCTAAAAATGTGTAAAACGATGAGTCTGGAAAATTCTTTCATTAAAAAAAATCTTTCTTCTAATTAGAAATATGGGTGAGTAGAAAGATGACTTCAACTTCAGGATCTCTGTTTTTTTGTTTTTTTAACACAGAATTTCAGTCTTATGTGTATCTCACAATGCACAGTAACAAATATGCCTTTCTATTAAGCCTGACCATGAATCTGAGAGTCCAGATTCTGATGACCTCCAAGTCTTCTTGGTGTGGATTAACCATATTGCTTCCCAGTCGCTCTCAAAAGGTGCAGTACCATAGAAAATGCCTTGTTTATATGACATATATTCCTGAATTTGGGAGTAAGAAAAATTGTACAAATTCACCTCTCTACCTTCAAAGAAAATGACAAAATCAGTTAAATATTATAGATAAGGTGTTCCTTTTGTGAAATAATAGATGCAGTCAGGTTATAATAAGTATAGTTTTGTGAACTGAATTTCCAAGAATAAAAGCCACACCTGTGTTAAGAATCCTACAAAGCTGAAGAGATTATTGACTGATTAGAACATCTGCGATTGTGGAGTGCTCAGATGTGGTAGGTTTGAAGCACAATTATCTTAGGCTATCTTTAGTCTCCTTAGCAGGGATTCATTGTTCACCTCTGTGTGTGACCTGCCATCCTTGTAACTATCAGGTGGAATAATTTGGGACTGTGCTAACAAAACTAATTGCCTCCACCAGCCCATAGACTTAGAATGTCATCAGATAGCACCTGGGGTCCATAACAGAGACTTCTCCATTTTGCTATAACAACCTGATATTTCCATGAAAGTCCTTGAGAACTTGAGAAGTGACGTGATTTATGACTTTCTTTTGTTCTGTTACTATAAGAAGCACTTCATGAAACTTCTGCCACACTGGACATGGTATATTTGCCATAAACTGAATCTGTGTTCTTGGACATGATCATGCACATTTGGATCTCAAATAAAATGCCTCTTATTCCCTTTGGGCCAGGAGCTTTGCCTCTGTATCCTCAGTTCCAGGCATACAACATGGGGCTCCAAGGATGACCCAACTCACAGCAGGAATGACATGCATCCGTGTCAGATACTAGCATGAGCCTAGTGTTGCCTCATTGTGTGGATGTTGATGGGGTCTTTCTGGAGGTTGGACTTCCCTTCCATCAGTGGATGATCCACTGGTTTGTTTTCTTTTCTTTCTTTCTTTTTTAAAAATGTTTTATATATTTATTTATTTATTTATTTATTTATTTTATTTTATTTGGTTTTTCGAGACAGGGTTTCTCTGTGTAGCTTTGCGCCTTTCCTGGAACTCACTTGGTAGCCCAGGCTGGCCTTGAACTCACAGAGATCCACCTGGCTCTGCCTCCCGAGTGCTGGGATTAAAGGTGTGCGCCACCACCGCCCGGCTATTTATTTTTTTATTAAGAGATTTTCTATTCATTTTACATATCAACCATGGATTCCCATGTCCTCCCTCCTCCCATTCCACCAGCCTTCCCTCCCAACCCACTCCCCATTCCCACCTCCCCCAAGACAAGGTCTCCCATGGGGAGTCAGGTCCAAGCCCCTCCTCCTTGCACCAAGGCTGTGCAAAGTGTCTCACCATAGGCACTAGTTTCCAAACAGCCAGCTTATGCACTAGGGACAGGCCCCGGTCCCACTGACTGGGGCCCCCCTAAACAGTTCAAGCTAAACAACTGTCTCGCTTATCCAGAGGGCCTAGTCTAGTACCATGGGGGTTCCTCAGCTATTGGTCCACAGTTCATGTGTTTCCACTAGGTGTTCCCGAGTGCTGGGATTAAAGGCATGCCCACCACTGCCCGGCTAATCCGCTGGTTTGTTTTGAGCTGGTAGTTGAGAAACTATTTTGTTTGGATTCTATTTGTTTTTTGTTTCTGAAGCATTTAGTTGTGGTTAGTCATTTTGTTTTCAGAACATTCAGTTACAGGCATTTGGTTTGTTTCTGCTTTTGGAAGTTTTGTTAATTTGCTAGGA
The DNA here is from genome assembly GCA_902168325.1 of Peromyscus nudipes. Taxonomy (NCBI): domain Eukaryota; kingdom Metazoa; phylum Chordata; class Mammalia; order Rodentia; family Cricetidae; genus Peromyscus; species Peromyscus nudipes. The sequence goes on from CABHPH010146324.1 coordinate 55,385, forward strand.
TTTGACCTTTTGCCTCCAATATCTAACTCTGTGTTTTACTCTGGCCTCTGTCTATCACAAACTCCATGATACTTAAGCAATTGGGGGCGGGGGAGCCCAGAAAAAAAATACACATTCTTGCGGCGAAAGGAACTTTAATGGCTCCGTTGGAAACAAACATAAGAATTGATCACCCAGTACGTTGAGTCCCCATACATTACACGTCATGTAAATGTCCAGCAAGTAAATGTCCAGGACAAGTCTTAGATACAATACGGTGGAAGGAACTGACAGGGTAAGAGCTACAGAGGGAATTCCTTCTAAAAGCACTGTGCAGATTCCATCCAAAGCACAGGTCCCTAGCCAGCACAGAGAAGTTCGTAATTTTCAGAAGAAAATGGGAAACAGATGGAAAGAAAGATGAAATATTTGAAGAAAAACTGCTATTTGCTATTCTTCCTCATTTTATGGTTGATATTTTTGTTATTTCAACTTGGGGGGAAAATGGGCACAGCTGAAGACAACTTGGCTTACTATTGCCTCGCTGGAGAACATCTGGTTTTTCTGGTGTATTTCATTTGTTTGGCGGTTTTTTTTTTTGTTCTTTTCTGGGGTTTTTGTTGTTGCTGTTTGTTTGTTTGTTTGTTTGTTTTATCAATCTTACAGCATGTTGATCTGTTTAAATTTTTATCCCATCTTGGTTTAATATTGGAAATTCATTTGCATCTAAAAATTTACCAACTTGTAGATTTTCCAACTCACTGGAATGTATTTCAAGACAAGACCTGATGATTTTTTGAATTTCATTGGTAATTGCTGTAATGGATCTCCTTTCATCACTTATTTTATTAATTTGGGTCTTTTCTCTCTTCTGTTTGGTTCGTTTGGCTAAGGTTCTGTCAATCTTGTTTATCTTTTCAAAGAACTGACTCTTCCCTTTATTCATTCTTTATGTTGTTTATGTTGTTTCCCACGTCATGAATTTCTGCCTTAATCTTAACAACTTCTTTCCCTCTGCTCCTTGGGGTTTGGCCTCGTCGCCTTTTCCCAGAACTTTAAGTGCATCATTGATTTATTTATTTGTAGTTGCTCTGATTGCCTTTCTTTCTTTCTTTCTTTCTTTCTTTCTTTCTTTCTTTCTTTCTTTCTTTCTTTCCCTGTTTCTTTCCTTCCTTCTTTCTTTCTTGCCTTCCATTTACTTCATTTTTTAAAATTTGTTATACATATATATATATAAAATCACATTTTCACTCTCACAAATCCTTCCATATTTACCCCACCTACCCACCCAACTGCATGCTCTTTCTGTCTTAAAAAAAAAAAAAAAAAAAAAACAAACAAAAAGCATCAAACCAAATGATGTCTTAATGTAGGCAGGTAAAACTACAAACTTCACTCCCATTGGTTTTGAGATATTGTGTTTTCATTTTTATTTGCTTCTAGGAATGATTGAATTTTTTTTCTTGTTTTCTCCAACAACTCATTCAATGTTAAATAGTGTATTGTTTAATAACCATAAGCTTGTGTGTGTTCTAGAGGGTTTTTTTTTGTTTGCTTTTGTAGTCTTAAAGTATTGTAGTTTGATGCAATACAAGAAATTATTTAATTTGTCTCCTAATATATGATGTGCATTGTGCAGTGTTTGGCTGGAATGTTCTGTAGATGTCGCAATCAAGAGAACATTCTTATTCTAAACAACTCAGTATGAAGTTGTTGTCTCTATCTTTTCTCATAGTTTTGGTTTAAATTTTATTTTGTCAGACATTATAACAGTGAAACCTGCTTGCTTGTAGATCCATTTGCTTGGAATGGCATTTTTCATTCTTTCATCCTAAAGTGATGAAGTGCATTTTTTGGAGGCAACAAATAGATGATCCCTGCTCTTTGATACAATCTATTAGGCTGTGTTTTCAGATTGGGGAATTGAGACCATTAATATTCAAGGTTATTGAAAGTTGTGTATTGATTCCTACCACTCTGCTGATTTTGTAGTGTTTTTTTTTATTTTATTTTCCTCCATTGATTAGTATCATTCTCTCAGGCTTATTCCTATCTGTAGCCTCATGGAGGGATTCGTGTTTATCTTAAGTATTAGGATTCCTTTCAATATTTTCTGTACAGCTAGCTTAGTGGTCATAATTTATTTAGTCTATTTTTATCATAACAGTTCTTATTTTTCCCTTAAATTATGATCAGTAGCCTATATTGACAGTGGTTATCTTCCAGAACTTAAAATACATCATACCAAGACTTTCTAGCTCTTAAATTTGCAGGTAAATAATCTGCTGTTATTCTGATGGGCCTTTATACATGCCTTAGTGCTTCTCTCTTGCTGGATACTTTCTTTGTCCTGTTTAAATAATATTCTAATGAGAATTATATGAAATGAAGTTGTTATCTGCCCTCAATGCCTTATTTATCTGAATTGACATCTCTTTTCTTAATTTTGGTAAATTTTCTATCATGATTTTTTTAATGCTTTTTATGTCTTCGGAATAAGTTTCTTCATCTTCTCCTATGCCTACAACTTATAAATTTGATCTTTTCAGAGAGCCTCATACATCTTGGGATTCTCAATATTAACTCACTGTTTTATCTTTGTCCTTGTTGGATTCTTCCAGTCCCTCCACCTTGTCTTCAAGCTCGGCATCCTTTCTTCTCCGTGATCCATTCTATTGCTGAGACTTTTTAAAAGTTTTATTTCACTTATTTTTTTAATCTTATTTTATTTATTTACTATTTTATTTTACTTACTATGAAATTTATATCCAATATTTCAAGTTGGTTTTTCTTCAATATTTCTTTCTTTTTGTTGAATTCTTCTTTCATTTCATCTATCGCCTTCTTTATTTTGTTTGGCTATTTGTGTCTCTGAACATGTTTATGATCATTATTTTGAGTTCTCTGTCTAGGATTTCATCTAACTTACTCTTACTAGATGCCATTGCTGTAGGAATAATACTTTTTGAAGAAGTAATGTTGTCTTGCTTTTTCGTATTTCCTTCATTAGTGCATCGGGAATTGTGTATTTGGTATTTCTTCTCCTGATTTGGTGTTTCTTAATCAGCTGTATTCTTTTAGTTGAAAGATTTGTACTTTGTTCAGGTGAGACTTGGATGAGGAAGAACAGAATGTGTAGCTATGAAAATAGTTCTTCATATCAGGATCTCCAGGTGCTTGGCAGAGACTCTGTATAAATCCTGCTGTAGGACATTAACTAGGAGAATGACCAGAGCTGTTTGGTATTACCACTATGTAGTTTTCAAACTAGCATAGGTTTCAAAAACTGTGGGAAGATAAACAACCAAGGATAACATGAAGTATACTTAGATATTAGTTAATGTGATAGAAGAGGGAGGGAAGTAAGGTAAGTAAGAGAAAGTAGTAAATACTGGATCGACTTTGAAGAAAAGAAATTCAGGTAGGGAAAGTTGAAGTATAGTTAGGATCTACAGAATTTAGAGATCGTTACATTGATGGAAGGTTATGATTAGGAAGTAAAAGAAGGAGGGATAAGAATGATAAAAAGCAGAAAAGACATATGGGGAACAGGAGAGTGTATGAGATGTGACAGAACAGTCTAGATTAAACTAGAAAACTAGACTAGAGTGAAATGACTTAGAGTAAGCTGTAGGGAGCAAAATAAACAAAAGCCTAAAACCAGCTGAGCAACAAACAAAAGCAAAGCCATCATGACACATATGTGCGTGAGTGGAGGGTAAATGATGGAGGCTACATGATAGAAAGAATGCTGGTGGGGTCATTGCTAGTACAGATGCATGGCAGAGGGTAGTACAGGAGCCATTGGCTCTGCCACCTGGGTGTTCTGGGAACCCTCTAAATCTGTTGGGGACAATTTGTTGTAGTTTTCACGAGGAGAATTTAAGCAAACCCCTTCCATCTCCCATAAATGAACTGTGGGTTGAGTGCAATAAATGCATTCCAGTTTGGCATTGCTGCTTCCGTTTCTCCTACTGGACCTGAAGTTTCACCCCCTCCCCATTTTTGCATACAAGTACAAATGTCAATGTAGTGAAGAAGGAAATAGTGGCAGTCTTATGAAGATAGCTTTGGTCTAGAAGGTCATGCAAAGGGTTGTGGGAGTTGTAGGTCAAATGTTGTGAACTGAGGCATCAGGGAGGGAACTGTTACTGTTTAACATGTTGCAAAAGACTTGAGATACTTGTCCTGACTGTTTCTAATTATTAAACAAATTGAAACCTTGTTCTGTTCTTCCTCAGGGCTGTTTTGTTGGCTTTGATCTAGCACACGCTGTTGGAAATGTTGAACTCCACTTACATGACTGGGGTGTTGACTTTGCCTGCTGGTGTTCCTACAAGGTAGGAACTAGTTAATGCCTGGGATCCTTTTATTTCACATAGGTCTTATTCTAAAGAAAAAGCTTGGCCCACGACTTACATTCTATTTCTGTCAGTCCTGTGTTTTCTGATTCAGAAAATAATGAAGTCATATGATAGAATAACATGAAAAACAATTTAGTTCTATTATTTCTACAACTGTAGAAAATTTATTCATTAAATTTCTATGCTACTATGAAAAGAAATTAAGTATAGAGAAAAGATTCCACACTAGAGCTTAATTCTTACTGATTAATGCCTTTAGTTTTGATGGATGTGAAAACCAAGTTATAATATCTCTACATACAGAAACGAAATTCTTAGACTATGAGTATTTGACACAGAGCATTTGAACAAAGACTTTGAAATCTGTTAAATCTTAGTTGAACTGCTACCTACTAGTGATGCTGGGCATTCCATGGGCACCTCTGCAGGTTTCCAGACTCTCATGTCCTGAAGGAAGGAATTGGACACAGATATATGAAGAAAGCAGGGCTGTGTGTTAGAGAAAGGTAATTTTCTAGGTAGGAAATTGCAAGAGCAAAAGGATCTCAGTAGTTTAAAAGACCCTACTCCAGGGGATTGCAGCTTTGGGGTCTTTTTTTTTTTTTAAGCATTCTATGCAAGTTCTAGCTGTTAAATGTAATTCTATATACAACTTCATGCACCACAAGCATGTGTTTTGACCAACTTATGTCTCCCACAAGGGGTGTGTGTTACCATTTTAGTGAGTCAGAGATCACCTTCAGACACCAGCCCCTTGCATCGGACGGCATCTGCACTGTTGCTGAGATTAGTCAGCCTACAGGAGAGGCTTGGGCCAGCTAAGTTTTCAATACATCCAAGGCTCTCCAGGGCCTCACTCTGCCTCACTCTCCTGACGCAATAATTTGAATAAAATTTTGTGGAAAATAATATAGCTACTTATTTTCAACTTAGTAATATTTTTCATTTGTTTTTCTTTTAACAGTAAGACCCAATATTCTGTTTTACCGCAGAAGCTCAAATAATCACAAATTTTGAACTGGTCAAAAGTTATGGGCTTACTGAAAACAAGTAAAAATGAAAACAGTGTTTATATTTTTCTCATGTATTCAAGTAAACCCATAAAATTTCACTTCTTTTCCAGTATTTAAATTCAGGAGCTGGAGGTCTGGCTGGTGCCTTCGTCCATGAGAAACATACTCATACGATCAAGCCTGCGTGAGTAGAATCTCTGAGCTTTTATTCTGTTAAGAACAAATCTGTGCGCATTCTTAGGATGTTAAATGTTTCTAAAATTGCTCACGAACAGGAGCTGGATTAGATTATAATTATTTTACCACTCCATTAACAGTGCTATGCTTTATCAGAAAGAATGCTTTCCAAAGACTTCAATTGGCTGGATGGGAAGTTTAATCAAAAAAGGAATCTCCAATGCAAAGTGAGTTCTAGCAATCGTGTAGAGCCAACGGTTTAATGCAAAAGCCCTCTTGAAATTTATACTGTTTAAATGTGCTGCTTTGGCTTTCCAATTGCTATAAATACAAGCTGTCCCCCCACCCACCCAAACCACAGTGTTGTGGCCACGACATGAAAGTTACAGGTTGTGTTTGCGTTCCCCAATGCCAAGGTGTCGCATGAACCATTGGAACCCGGACTTTTACCAAGTTTCAATTGCTTTGCCCTATGAGCTGGCCAAATCGTCTTTAGAGTAAAGACAGTGGACTGAGCACTCCTCCGCCTCTAGGGAATAGAAGGATCAGGGGAAGAGGTGAAGGGTCAAGGGAAGTGATCATTGTTTGGCAGAACTAGAGGAGCAGCTTCAGGCAGTACCTGAACAACTGGCTCTCCTATCCCATGGCCCAATATCTAAGCCCAAGCTGAAGAGAGAAAAAAAATGAAAAATGGAAGAACCATAAGGCAGAAAACATCAAGGCCAGGTTGGGACTGATGAAGATGGTGAGGGGCCTCAGGTACCTCGACCCTTTACCCCAAGAAATCTAAGAAAGCAAGCAACAGTGGGCGTGACAATGCTGCTACTCTAGGCCACCCTGGCTTTGGACTTTCAGGAAGAATGAACAAGATACCCAGGGAGGCCACAGAGACAGCCCCACCTGGCTTGCCCATTGATTAGGATCCAGAGGAGCAAGAAGAGAACAGTCCCATGAGTTACAGGGAGAAAAGGCAGTTGAGCCTGGATATCAAGATTACCTGGAGAGAAGCTGTATTGAGCCACACACACATCACTAAGGAGCTAAGGAGCCCTCTTTATGTGACTCAAATCCAGAAGCAATTGGGATTGATTTTGAAACTTACAACCCATGCACACTTAGCTTGAGCACTGTTTTATCCTGCCCATGAAAAAAACTTAGAAACCTTACCTTATTAAACACGTGGGAAGAGTTTGAAATACCAAATGGTTAGGCACCCCCCACCCCAAAGATATATATATATATATAGACATGCATGCACACACACACACACACACACACACGTTTGTAATAACAATTAATGGAATAAAGAAGCCATGGATTTGAAAGAGAGCATGGGAGGATCTGGAGGAAGGAAAAGAAAGGGGAAAATGGTGTATTATATTATAATCTCAAAATATAAAAGAAATAACTTTTTAAAAACCTCAAATAAGAAAGGAAGGAAGGGAGGGAGGGAGGGAGGGAGGGAGGGAGGGAGGGAGGGAGGGAGGGAGGAGCCTGTGGGAATGGCCAGGGAAGAGCTAGCTTTGGAGACGTGGGAACAACAGCACTAACAAGATGTCGGTGGACATCACAACTCACCAAGAAGCCTCTCAAGAGGATGAGTGTGAAACCAAGTTAGTGTGCACCAAGTCCTAGTGTCTCACCAAGTCCAGCCCCAGATGTAGCTCCTCATCCTCATCTTCCTCTTCTTATGACACCATTGATTTTGATTCAGTCAGGCTAAGAGACAGATGGGGCAGGAAGGGCCAGACCCCTTAGCCACACTGCCCCAACACTTCCCTCCATGTTGTGACACTTCTTCATCTCACACTCAGCCATAGGAGATCCAGCTCTGTAGGGAAGAGGATTACAGGGACATTCACTGAAGTAGGGACATGAGTGAAATAAGACTGAACTCCCCAGGCCGATTGGCAATGACCTCTTAGATGTGGAATCTCTTTCAGAATGATGGAGATGTGCTGTGGGATGGTCTGTATGTCAAACATGTTGCTTATTGGTCAATGAATAAAACACTGATTGGCCAGTGGTCAGGCAGGAAGAAGTATAGGCGGGACAAGGAGGAGAGAATTCTGGGAAGTGGAAGGCTGAGGAGACACTGCCAGCCGCCACCATGACAAACAGCATGTGAAGATGCCGGTAAGCCACAAGCCATGTGGCAAGGTATAGATTTATAGAAATGGATTAATTTAAGCTATAAAAACAGTTAGCAAGAAGTCTGCCACGGCCATACAGTTTGTAAGCAATATAAGTCTCTGTGTTTACTTGGTTGGGTCTGAGCGGCTGTGGGACTGGTGGGTGAGAGAGATTTGTCCTGACTGTGGGTCAGGCAGGAAAACTCTAGCTACAGAGATGGGGCAAAGGCATGATAGGAGAGGGCAAAGGACTAGCACGAGGCTACCTGAAGCCACATCTTCCCTGCTTACTCCCAAAGACCCTGTTTGGGGGGGGGTTGTTTGTTTATTTGTTTTTGCTTGAATTTACTTAAGCTAGGTAAGACTGGGAGTGGGTAGCACCATGGTCCTATGTAGCTAGAGTTTCTCTAGCTACTACAGTCCTACCCTCAGCCTCCATGGGGATGAGAGGAGGCAGGAGTTCTCTTTCTTTGTTGGCATTTTTGTTCCGCTTCATTTGGAGCCTGAGGATTTCTTCATATCTTCATTTGGATCCCAAGACTGTCTTTCCTTTGTCTCTTGATTCTAACTTGTAAATAAGGAAAATGTTGAAAGAATTAGACATTAGACAATGTCTTATTCCTTATCAATATAAAGACAACCAGACTGTGCCTAATTGTGGCCTAAGTGTGCTGTTGTTCAAATTGCATCCACCTTTAAAGCTGTCAGTGTTACAGGATAGCTTGTAAGGAGTATCTTCTGTCCTGAAAGACTTGATAATCCATGAAACCTAAAGGAGCTGAACACTGAGCAATGGACTGGTACTGCAGAAGCAATACTTGCCTGCTTTACACAACTCTCTTCATGTTTTACAATAAGTGTAAATATAAGCACAGTATACCAACGTATTTATGCATTTTTATTTCATGAGGGAACTCATTGTGTGCCTTTTATTTTAATCTGGGGTGGAGATAAACAAATAACATCTTATTTGTTTTTGTCCTAGAATGTGTTTGATGAGCATCAGGAATGCCACTACGAGATACAGGGCTGCTGGTTAGGTTTCTTCATCCCCTTGCCACTGGCTCAATGATTTAACCTTTAAAGAAATTACAGGAGAATTAGTAGACCTTGGAGCACCTCCCATTTCTGCAATCCTCTGCATATTAATCCTAGAAATTTAAGATCATTTTCTGTGGGTTACTTAATCATGTCTGAAGTCTCTTCAAGATTTCAAGCTTCTAAAATTAAAGAGCACTTTTTCTTTGGACAGCTATTTAGTCAGGCCTGTATTTTCCTTAAATATATTGCTGTCAGTACATTAAATTGTTCTCTATATCCCAAATCCTCAGAGAAGCCTATAAAGCACATATTATGAGAATACTACACGTATTTTAAGTCACTGTTTTGGTGTGTGTGTGTGTATGTGTGTGTGTGTGTGTGTGTGTGTGTGTGTGTGTGTGTGTGTTGGGGTGTGTACATGTATGGTACATGTGGGGGTGGTGCGTACTCATGTATGTATATCTAGGTGTGAAGGCCAGATGTTGATTTTGGGTCTCTCCTTAGTTGCTCTCCACCTTATGTTTTGAGACAAGGTCTCTCGGTGAACCTGGAGCTCACTGATTTGGCAAGGCTAGATGGTGAACAAGTTCCCAAGACCCCCTTATCTCTGCCCCACAAGTCTAGGTTTACAGGTGTATACTTACTATCACTCCTAAATTTCTAAATAGGTACTAGGGATCTGAACACAGGTCCTCACGCTTGCAGAACAGGCACTTTATAAAATGAGGCATCTCCCTTGCTGGGAAGATAGCTCAGTAGAGAATGCACTTGCTCAAGCATGAAGACCAGCATTTGTATTCCCAGAACCATAAAAATCCAGATGTGTTTGCACACATATGATAATATTAGCCGGCCTGTGGTATAATGACAGACACAAACAAGAAGTTCCCAGGCCAGCTAGCCTGGCTGGCATATGTCACAGTGAACAATGAAGTAAATATACAAGGTCGTTCTCTGACCTCCCCACATGTGTGCCATGGCGTATGTCTAAACACATGCACAGGAACATGCAAGCACATACAATACACACACATAACAAAGGTTGCTACCATTTGAGCCAGCTTAGTTACTTTCTACATAGTTGACAGAGGATGTATTTTTGACTTTTGTGTGATGAGTAACCTTCTCAGCCATTTCTCATACTCTGTTATTTAAATTGGGATCGACGATCTGATGTGTGATATCACACTGAAGGGCAAACTGGTTACAGAGAGACAGAAGAGGAAGTAATTTATATGTACTTTAGGCCATGCTAGGAGTTAAGCTCTGACCTCCCAGCAGAGGTACGCTGCCCTTGATTTCCCTTGCAATGAAGGAGGAGAAGGAGGGGGTGAGGATGCTCATCTGCACTGCGTTCTGTAGACTCCCTAAATTATTATACTCTCTTGCTGGTGTGCAACTTTAAGATTATTCCTGCACTTTCAATGCACTTCCCCTAAAGGAAATCATATCTGCCTCTATTGCATACACAAGTTTTGTGAGAAAAAAAAATAATTTCATGTATCCTAAGGCATTAAATGTTGCCACTTAATTTTATTATATGTCATAAATTCATATAGGGCTACATAAATATATTCAAAGTTTCAGAATGAATAAAACTAGGTGACATTTCTAAAAATTAGGACATTCTTTGACACTTATTCTTTAGGACTTCTTTAATACTACCCTTTGGTTACGTTATTGACTCCCAGTGAACATGTAGCATTTTGCCCAATCAAAAGCATAAATTCTCCAGCAAGAGAGATAACTCCAAAGTTTATGGTTTCTGACCTTCTAGCATATCAAATTATTCTTGACTGTCATCAGTTTCAGTGGACCTTTGGGGAGCTGACTGAATTTCCATTCCCCAAATTCTCTCTCACACTGGCCTTATAGCCTACTGTTTTCTCCTCCCTTCCTTCCTCCTCTCCATTTTGAGATTTATGAGGCAGATTGTAGAGCCCAGGATAGCCCGTTTTGAGGCAGATTGTGAAGCCCATGCTGGCCTGGAAGTCAGAATAGTCTAGCTCAGCTCCTGAGTGTCTCATTCATTACAGGTGTGTCAACTACACCGGAAAGGGAGCTCCTTTGATGCTTACTTTGTATTTGTATAAGCTGTGGTTTAAGGTTTTTGAAAGATTATATTGTGATGTACTGCATTTTAGCTAGTCAGCTTGGCATGTAGATGGGCTTAAATCAGGCTTAACTAGCAAAGCTGCATTACAAGAGACTGGCTTTTGCTGTTTGGTCTGTTGTTCATTTCTTTGTGTCCTTAAAGCTTCTTTCCATGTGATGTCAGAATGACTAACTCCAGGGCTTCCTGTTTCTAACCTGAATTCCCTCATCCAAACCCAGGATCATGTGTTAATTTGTGTTAGGGACTTAGAGCTCTACAGGCGTGGGATGTTGCAGATTTTTGCAAGAGCATCGTAAACTATTCCTGGTGATCTGCTCTTGTCTGCGATGAGAGGCTTAATGCTTCACTGAAGCTTCACTTTGTGCTCCGTAGCGTGTTTTCTTTCTTTGTGCATCTGCCAATCAAGCAGCATCCTCAGGAAAACATTAGAGGAAGAGCAAATATTGGAAATGTCAAAATAGGACACCGAATTAGACTAATTCCATAAACAGCAGTGGTGTCCAGTAAAGTTGTATTGAAATGAAAGGCTGTTTCCTTGTGAATAGTAATTACCATGCAAAGACCACTTATAACTTGAATTTCAAAAGTATCATGCTAATCCTATTGCCAATTAACAATCATATTTCAGTTGTTAGGTCTCAGGTTTCAGTTAGTTAACTGTGTTTAATAAATCTTCTAATGCCTATACCCTCTCCATTTGCACAGGACTGCAGAGTTTTTTGTTATTAAATTATTCATTATTGTAGCTGAGAGCCGTGTGAACAGCCTCAATTCAAATGCAAAGATCTAAAGGCTAACAAACTTGACACTGGCAAAGTCAGCTTTGTTGCTTGAAAAGGCTGACATCTAGTGGTTGAAAATGTTATTTCAAATTAATAACAGTCATTACCATTCGCCTTTACCAGATATTTTCATACACGGATAAACACACACACACACTCACAACACAATCTTTTTTTTAAATCTTTTGTCACAATACGATGTACATTGCAGCAGTCTGATAACCAATGCCTTAAAAAAGATAAGAACAGAATGTAGGTGGGAGTAAAGGTATGGGGGAATTCCAGGTGTATGGTTACAGAAATTTTAGATGTTCAGCGTGGATGTGGAAAGGACTGCCTTGCAGAAATGGATAGTCCATCTGGTGTGGAATGAATCACAGGAAATGAAGCACATTCTAGAAAGCTAGCATTTGCTATATAACTTTGCAATGTTTTTGATGCAGTATTTCCATCAGTGATGGACGCATTGTATCTATACCAAGAACTTTAGGCCCTTTTTTGTTAGAAAGTGCTTGTTGGACCTTGTCCATAGCTAATGATATAAGATAGTTCTGAGTATTCTGTGCATGAAAAGAGTGAGAATATTGGAGGGCATAGGCGATCTACTGTGCAAAGATCAGAACTCAAGCAATCTCACCGTCTTCTAGTCCAACATCACCCTTTCTCAGAGCAATGTCACATCTTAACCTCCCCTACTTAAGAATTATGATATATTAGGACTGCTATGAATGGATTACATATTAGGAATCCCTCAACAGATATTTCAGGTGGACTGCAGCTCAATATACAAAGTTAATAACTGCCCTAAAACATGGGAATATATTTTAATTTAAATTCTTTGAGTGTTTCAAATGTAAGTCTTGTATTTACATCACTGCCTCCCCTTCCTTTACCCTCCAACTCTTCCCATGCTCCTCATTTTCTTTCAAGCGCATGACCTCCTCACTCATTATTATTGCTACATATACGTATGCACATATGTATGTATATATATATATATATATATATATATATATATATATATATATATAATCTACTGAGTCCCATTAGTGTTGCTCATACATGTATAGGTTTAGGGCTGACCACTCAGTATTGGATAAACTGTCAGGGGGCTTTGTCACAAGAGAAAACTGATTCTCCCTCTCTCAGCAGCCATTATTTATCTACAGTTCTTCAGCTGGAGGGGGGCCTTGTGAGATAGGTCTCCCTCCCATATCCACACTGGCATGTTAATTGGGGTTGTCATCACGAACATCTTGCTCTGTTATTGATATATCAAGTTGGGGCTTGGCTCCCCACAGTTAGTTTTTCTTTGCATTTTGACCAGTTGTGTCTTTCTTCCTATATGGATCTCCATGTACTACAAAGAGAATCTTCTTTGATGAAGGATCAGGGTTTACTCTTATCTGAAGGTATAAGGATAATTATTTAGAATGCAGTTAGGAATTATATTGGTTTAGGAAAGCGACAGTAGCACATTATCCTTCAACGTCTAAGACCTGACTAGCTGCCAGTAGTTAGCTAGGTTTACAGTAGCCATTATGATTTCCCTCCTGTTGAGTGGGCCTTAAATCTGACTAGATGGATTCTGGTTGCCCCTAAAACGTTAAGTGTTACTGTTGTACCTTTTAGGGTATCTTGCCATTCTGGTCATTGTTGTTCATAGGCTTTACAGACGGGTGGGGCTATTGGTTGCTGCCCTCTCTTGGTAACTTATTTAATAACATCGCTAGATACCATGAGAACTAGTCCTCAGGTAGGGGCTTTCTAGGTCCATTCCAACTTGATTCTTTCAAGTACTATATCTGAAGTGGTTTCTTCACCAACAGGTCTTACCTTCAAGTTCCGGGAGGCAACTGAGAACAACAGCAATAGCTGAAATTGTTTGGGAAGTCTCTCGGACTCTCCTGAACAAAAACTTGAAGGGAGGTTTCCTATGGCTGGTTCTCAAAGGGGAGCATTACCACTCCAAGTGGTGCAACTTCATTTAATATATATGTGTATTTATTGTATATGCCTTTCTAAGTAAACATAAAATAATATGAAAGGAGTCTTTTAATTGCAAAGGCTTAATAATCAGAAATGTTTGGCAAACAGCAGTGTTTAAATGACCTTGACTTTGTGTTAGCTTTACAAATGTCACCTTTCTATTTCATATGGTCCATGATAATGTATAATGTTTGCCCTTTTGATTTAGGAATTCCAATGATACCTGAATTCTATGGAAAGTTTTATTTTTTTTTCTGCAAGATCCCATAGGCTGTAATTCAATATTCAGCACCCAACTTACTTTTATAAAAATGGATATTCTGCTTTGACTGGATGTGCAGAAAGATGATTTCTGTTCACAATGTTAACCTTAGTCAGTGAGATGCTAGTGCTCAATGTTGTTGTCCCTCATTTGCACTCTGATTCAGCAGATCTCCCTCCAAACACCCCCATTATGTTTGATCTCCTAAAATGTTCATTTCTCTTGAAATAAATTTGTGAGCACTTTAGTTGGTTCAGAATGATGCCAACTGATAATTTTGATGAGAGTTCTCTAATTTTTAATTCATGTCAACACATTTTCATAACAACTTAGAGTCACTTGATTGAAATTTTTAAATATAGATAACATTTTAAAAACTTCATTAAGGGCTTTCCCCCTCTTTATTGCTACAGATAGTTTGCAAATTAAAAAAGTCTGTCTAACTTAGTGAATGGTTGAACAAATTTTAGATCTCAGAAGCACAGGTTAGTATCATTGTTTTGGCACTTGTTATGTACATAAAATGATTCTCAGAGAAGTCCAGTGAAGAATAAACATATGCATCAAAATGTCCTACCTAAAGACTTTAAAAAAACATATAAGCTTATACCATGCTTCACCCAACATCAATTTGATGTTTCCTATATCTACATACATCTAGAGGCATGCCCAAAACCATATCTAAAATGGAAACCTTGCTTTAGTTTCTCAGTGATCTCTTCTGACTCACTGCTCACCGAATCCTCTGTTGCTCCTGCATAATGTCTCCTTACACAAATGCTCCTATAACAAAGAGGAGAGGTTGCAGAGGAGGGTGCACGTCTAGGACTAGCTCAGCCCTGGGGATAATTTTAACCACACGTTTGTGGAAGAAAACATTTCCATAGCTAGCCATTATTATCATCAAATTGCAAATTGTGAGAGTTTCTTATTATGCAAATAGTACCCAGTGTCGAACACAATACAGTGATGCAAGAAAACAAAGCTTTTCCTACAAGAAAAAATGTTCATGCATCAACCACCCTCTTATAAAATTAGTCCTTACTTGAACATCCTTTCTCAACTAAATTGGCATCCAATTCTGTGAATTACTTTGTGTAGTTTCATGATAAATAAGAGAAGATACAGCGAAAGCATACTGAACATGAAAAGTAAGATCTTTCCAGAGAGCCACAATGTAAATAAAGTTGAAAAACTGCTGATTCCTAATCATGGGCAAGAATATGCCGTAGTTAGAGCTGTTAGCATAGATAGTTGAAGAAATCTGATAAGAATCTTAAATCAAATAACTGAAATATTAAGGATTTTGGAGAAAATAATTGTTAAAAACATCTCCAAGATCATTTGGAAAAAGTTAAACCTTATATAAAGGGGATTGTATTTTACCACCATAACCCTGACTCAAAATACAGACCAAAAATAAACAATGGATGCATTGTTTGTTCTTTTCAAAATTTGTTTTCTAGGGCTGGAGGAATGACTCAGCAGCTAAGAGCACTGGCTATTGGTTCAGAGGATCTGGATTCGAATACCAGCAGGTGCACATGATTCACAGCTGTTGGTAATTCCAATCCCAGGTGACTTCCCCACCCTATTCTGGCCTCTGAGGTCACCAGATCCACATGTGGTGCACAGATATACATGCTCGAAAAGCACCAATACATACAGAAATTATAAACAAAATAATTATTTCAAATGGTATCATTTCAATTTCAATTTTATCAGATTCTAAACTGAAATTTTTCATAATTTTCAACTTCACATTATTTTTTATCTATTTATTTTTGTTTCACGTGTATGAGTGTTTGTCAGTGCTACATATGAGTGCCTAGTAGCTGCAGAGGCCAGAAGAGGGCGTTAGATCACCTGAAACTGGAGTTATAGATGGTAGTAAGCTGCCTTGTAGGTGCGGAGAACTGAACTTCAGTCCTCTGTAGGAACAGCCAGTGCTCTTAACTGATGAGCCATCTCTCCAGTATTTTCATGTACTTATATTAAGGTAACACTTCAATAAACTACTTTCTCCATTACATTTAAAATTTATTTCAAAAGATATTTGCTCAGTTTGTCATCAAAGGATAAAGAATTCCAGTGTCTTTACATACATATATGTGTTGTGGAAGTATAAATCTGTATACATATGAATTTATATTTCCAACTCAATGATTAAATACGGCAAAGCTTACTATGTACTTTATTCCTACCCGAGTACCCATCTAAGTTCTCAGTGCTTAGTCATGTAAATGGAATAATACCGAGTGGGTTAAAATGAAGCATAAATACAACCTGCAAATATTTTTATGCAAAAACCTCTTTTTTCTTTTACTAAAAATAGATTTTTTTCTCATATAGTGTGTTCCGAATTGTGTTTCCCCTTGCTCTACTTTCCTAGTTCCTTCTCAAACTCCCCAATCTGGATTTACCCTCTTTCTATCTTTCGTAAGAAAACAAACAGATTTCCAAGGGATACTAATATAATAAAAACAAGATAAAACTAACACATTGGAATAGGACATAACAAAAACATATAAGGAAAAGAACCCAAGAGAAGTCACAAGAAACAGAGACCTACTTGTCCCCACACACAGGAATCCCTGAAAACAACTAAACTGGAAGCCATAATATATATATATATATATATATACAAGGAACCAATAAAGTAAAAAGAGAGAAGAAAAAATATACATAAATAAAATAAAAAATAAGATACATTTTCTTAAAAAAAAATGAAAAACCCTGACATGATATTATGAGACAGGGAACATCCAAAGGTGATGTTGAGTTTGTTTTCTGATGGTCATCTACTGCTGGACATGCAGCCTACCATTAAGGGTAGTTTATTCCCCAGTAAGACTCCCTTGGATGTGACTGTAAGTTTTCCTGTATCCTGGACTGCCGGTGGTCAAGACAAATCTCTCCCACTTGCGTCCCCCAAGTAAGCACACAGAGGCTTATATTAATTATAGCTGTTTGGCCATTAGCTCAGGCTTATTACTGACTAGCTCTTACATTTAAATTAACCCATAATTCTTATTAATGTTTAGCCACATGGCTCAGTACCTTTTCTCAGTTCTGCCTTGTCATCTTGCTTCCTTTGTGTCTGGCTGGCAACTCCTGACTCAGCCTTCCTCTTCCCAAAATTCTTCTTGTCTGCTTATCTCACCTATACTTCCTGCCTGGCTACTGGCCAATCAGCATTTTATTTATCAACCAATCAGAGCAACACACATTCACAGCATGCAGAATGGCATTCCACAGAACTTGGAGGAAACTAAACTTTCATTCACAAGTGGTTATCAATTGGAGATTGCTTCTGGGTTAGGGTGCAGACCCGTGAAGGCCCTATGTATGCTTCTTCAGTCTCTGTGTTGGTATTGATGATTTAAAGAGACTTGTTTCCTTGGTGTCCTCTATCACCTCTGACCCTTGCACTCTTTCTGCCTTCTCTTCAAGAGGGTTCTGTGAACACTGAACAGAAGGATTTGATGGATCCATCATCCCATTTAGGAATGTATCCCAAGGTCTTTCATTCTCTGCATATTGTCTGGCTGTGGGTCACTGTATTTGTTCCCATCTGCTACTGGAGGAAGCTTGGACATGATGGCTGAGCAGGGCACTGATCTACAAGTATAGTGGAATATTATTAATAGTCATTTTATCCCTCCCCCGTTTTTTAGACCATTAGTACTTAGTTTTTACCAAGGTCCCTTGGATAGCTAGTCTCAGGTCCTTGAGCCAATCAGCATCAGGTATGAGTTCCATCTTGTGGAGTGAGCCTTAAGTCAAAATAGATATTAGTTGGTTATTCCTAGAAGTTTTGTGCCACCATTGCATTGGCATATCTTGCAGGTAGTACACCATTGTAGATCAAAGGGTTTGTGGGTGGCTTGTTGTTTACAGTTCTCTTTTGATGGCATACAGAGTACCTTCCTGCACCCAAAACTCTAGCACCTAGAGGTGAAGACTCCATGTAGGCAACAGCTCGATTTCTCTATGTTCAGTGAATTGTGTAAACGTTATCTTCAGCAGTATGGGCTTGCCATCAGTTTGTGAAGAGGAAACTATAGTCTTTGCAACAGTCTGGGTTATTTGGGGATTCCCATTAGAACCCATTTTCAAATAACGTAATTAGATGTAACCCAATCCTGGTACTGGAAGCTTCATTTAGTAACAAGAAATATCCAGTTGTCACTCTGTCTCTTGATTATTTGGCGATTTCATTTAGATCACCTTCATACATGTAGATATTTTAGGAAGTTTTTACTGTAATAGGTTTCTGTAATACCCTTTAAATGACTCTTAATTTTAACTATCTCTCCCCATATTCCTTCCTGTCCCACCTTCACTCTCCCCATCCATTTCATCCACCTGTTTTAATCCCTCCACCCATCCATAACTATCTATTTCCATTTCCTAGAGAAATCTATCTATCCCCTCCAAAGTCTCTTACTCTTTATCTAAACTCTGTTGTTTTAGGGGTTGTTGTTTGGTTATCATTGACCTAACAGGTGATATCCACACGTAAGCAAATACATTCAATATTTGTTCTTCTGGGTCTGGGATGCATCACTCAGGATGATTTTTTTTCAGGTTCCATTCATCTACCTGAAAATTTTATTATTTCATTTATTTTTACAGTTGAGTAGTACTCCATTGTATACATATACCACGTGTTATTTATCTTCTATTGAGGGACATTGGGTTGTTTCCAATTTCTGGCTGTTATGAACAAAGTGGCAATTAACAGGGTTGAACAAGTGTCTCTGTGGTAGGATGTAGCACCCTTTGGGTATGTGCCTCAGAGTTATAGCTGGATTTTGAGGTGGATAGATTTCCATCTTTCTGACAAAGTGCCACACTGATTTCCAAAGTAGCTCTACAAGTTTGCCTTCCCATCAGCAATGGATGAGTGCTCCCCTTACTCCACATCCTCACCAGCATAAGCTGTCACTTGTCTTATTGATCTTAGCCATTCTGATGGGTGTATGATGAACTCTCAAAGTAGTTTTGATTTGTATTTCTCTGTGACCTAATGATTTTTAACACTTCTTTTAGTGTTTCTCAGTCATTTGAGTTTCCTCTACTGAAAATTCTCTTGTTTGGATTTGTAGCCCATTTTTTAATTGAGTTATTTGCTGTTTTAGTTAGGGTTTCTATTGCTGTGAAGAGACACCATGACCACAGCAATGTTTATAAATGAAACATTTAACTGGGGTGGCTCACTTATAGTTTCAGAGGTTTAGTCTGTTACTATCATGGCAGAGAGCATGGGAGCGTGCAGGCAGATGTGGTGCTGGAAAGAAGCTGAAGTCCTATATCTTCCAGGGAACAGGAAGTCAGCTGAGACACTGGGCAGTATCCTTAGCATAGGAATCCTCAAAGCCTACCCCGGCAGTGGCTCACTTCCTCCAACAAGGCCATACACTGCAACAAAGCCACTCCTCCTAATAGTGTCACTGCTGTTGGCTGTTAATAATTTGGATTATTTATGTTTATAAATGATACAGATCTGTTTACAAGGTTTGTAGATACTTTTTTTGGTTCTTCTTCATAGATGGTAAGCTTCCAGAAAACTCTCTAGCTACATGCCACTCCCTGTGAGATTATGGCGGTGGGCAATTACATTCAAACTACCACATTTGGGCTTTTTGATATCTAGCTTTTTTTTTAGTTCTTTATATAATTTTGGATATTAGCACTCTGTCAGATGTGTAGTTGGTAAAAAAAAAAAATAAAGGCTGCCCCTTTATCCAAATGAGAGTGTCTTTTGGTGTATGAGAGCTTTTCTGTTTCATGAAGTTATCAATTATTTATCTTAGGGACTATGCTAGCACTTCTTTGTTCAGAAAGTCTTCTCCTATGCCAATGAGTTCAAAGATATTGCCCACATTCTCTTCTATCAGGTTCAGTTTATCTGGTTTCATGTTGAGGTCTTTGATCCATTTGGAGTTGAGCTTTATACAGAGTGATAAGGATGGATCTATTTGGATTCTTCTACATGCAGCTGTCTGGTTTGACCAGTACTAGTTGTTGAAGATGCTTTCTATTTTAAGTGTGTATTGCAGCTTCTTTATCAGAAATCAGATGTGTGTGTGTCTGAGTCTTCAATTCGATTCCACTGATTGATGTGTCTGTTTTTGTGCCAATTCAATGCTGTTTTTAGTACTATAGCTCTGTAGTACAACTTGAAATTAGGGATGGTGACCCCTCCTATGGTTCTTTTATTATTCAGAATTGTTTTTTTAGTTAAGCCTGGGTTTTTTTGTGTTTCCATATGAAGCTGAAAATTGCTCTTCCAAGATGTGTGAAGAATTGTGTTGGAATTTTGATGGGGATTGTGTTGAATCTGTAGATTACTGTGAAAACCTCTTTTTTGTTATAAAATGTTCTTGCTGTATAGTCTAGGCTGGTGTTGAACTTGTGATCCTTCTGCCTCAGTGCAGGCATTACAGCTGTGTGTCACTGTGAAGAGCACTCAAGAAAGTAAACATTCTTTCTGATGGAAATATAAAAATGTTACAGTCCATTTGGGAAGATACCACTTAAACAATCATGTAATTGATTTAAACGACAGACAACACCAAGGTAGAATCTGTGTCCCAAGCCAACTTGTAAGTAATGGCTGGTGTTGCCATAGAACTGAAGATGCATAACTAACTCAGGGCTGCTTAGTCTAACCTCAGACCAGGGGAGGAAGAATGTAAAGCATCTATTCCTCTGTCAAACAGAATGCAATATTAACTACGTGATTACCTTTATCCAGTTACTTTGAGATCTGAAAGTGTTGTCTATAAGAGATAGTCACTCCACAAATTCCATCCATTTAAGGAGGAATAAAAGGAACAAAGAATTGTTTAAATGGCATTCCTTAAGTTTATGTCAAGGGACTCTTTTCTTTTTATTCCCTTCACTGGTACCTTTATGGAAGTGTTATTGGCTTAACATTTTAAACCTGCCTCACCATAATCAGATTGCCTTTTATCCTCATTCTTTAATATTTCAGAAAGTATAAGCAATAGTAAAATCAAGATTATTTTAAGTTACCAGTTCTGAAGCCACACTGAACAAGTTAGTTACATCTGTCCTTAGACTTCGGCCTCAACTTGTAAGTATATGGGAGCCCAAAATCAGACATGTTTCTTTCAGAAAATTTACCTATGGTATCATAATATATAACCAACTCTGTTTTCACTTATAAACTATTAAGATTTAAGATCAGTCATTATGAAATTATTATTTCCCTCGATGGCAAAGTGTGGGGTGTGTGTGTGTGTGTGTGTGTGTGTGTGTGTGTGTGTGTGTGAGAGAGAGAGAGAGAGAGAGAGAGAGAGAGAGAGAGAGGTGGGTAGCTGAGCTTATCCAGAAAACTGGAGGTCAATATTTGGTGTTTTCCTCTACCAATCTTCAACCTTATTTTTTTTAATCATTCCTCCCCCAACTCCTCCAAAATCCTTCCTACCTCACTAACTACCATCTCTCTCTCTCTCTCTCTCTC
>CABHPH010146325.1:0-10599 GCA_902168325.1 Peromyscus nudipes
GTTAAATAAATGTATGAATGAGATTCTTTGAGCTTCTAACTATGACCCCTTATGCCAAAACTATGAGTGGCAAACCTTCCAAAGTTTTTAAATATATCAAGTACATGATAATAACAAGCCTAGACATAAAAAGAAGAGATCAAATTGATTGCCATGACAAGGCAAAAAGCCAAAATATTAGTTAGTGTTTAGTTGGAATCTTTAAAATCTGATTTAAAATCTGATTCAAATATTCAACTCATAGGTACCTCTTAAGTTTTCAGAATGACTCTATATTAACTTGGACACAGGAGTTCACTGACTTCCATTATCAACAATAGCAGTAACATTGAAGACTACATTTTAAGGGCAGAAGAAGGCAGATGCAAACTGGATGTTTGGTGGCAATTTATACTTCACAAGAGATTCTTTGAAGTTTATAAACATTTAGCCTCAAGCTATACCATTGAATGCAGAAAGAGTATATCACATAGTGAGAGTATTATCATTATTTCTATTTTGTATGAGGTCTAGTTTCCTTTCTGTTGCTGTGATAAACACCATGACAAAAAGCAACTCAAGTAAGCAAATGGTTTATAATACTTAAAGGTTGTGGTCAATTATTGAGAGAGGTCAAGGCAGGAACTAAAACAGACACATAGCAAAACTCTGCTTACTGGCTTGCTTCCTCTGACTTGCTCATCTACCTTCTTCATAGATCCCAGGACTAACTGGGCTTGGATGGCATTGCCCACAGTAGGCTATAATCACACAGAAAGGTCCACAGGCAAATCCAATGGAAGCAACTGAGGTTCCTTCTTCCCATGTGAGTCAAGTTGACAAGTGAGCTAATTGACACCAGACAAAAAAATCAAGATAGAACACCTGTTACTACAAAGTTATGCCTTTTTCTAGTCCTTATAGGGTCTATAAATAATTATTTGCCACTCATTAGAATGTCCTCAAATACATAATAATTTAGTCAAGGAATACTCCAACATGATATTTTATTAAAAATAATAGAGGCAGGGTTGGAGAAATAACTCAGTGGTTCAGAGCATTTACTCCCACAGAGGATCCAGGTTTGGTTTCCAGGACCCAGATGGCAGCTCACATCCATCTATAATCAAAGTTTGAGAGGCTCCTACACCCTATTTTGGATTCTGCAGGAACTTGGATGCATGTGATGCATATTCATACATTCAAGCAAACACTCACATAAAATAAAAATAAATAAACCTTTTAATTATTTTTAGAATGCTAAGAGAAGTTACCTAAGCTTAGTGAACAAATTCTGCAGAAGGCTGAGGCTAAAAGCTACTCTCTAGATATTAAACCTCCATAGCATCAATGTCCTTATCTACAGAACAGAGAAAATCAAGAGTACTTTCACTGTAGGATTAGTCTGATTATTAAATATACCAATATATGTAAAATTATTACAATAAGCCTTCATAAAGTAAATGCTAACTATTTAATATATACAAAACACTGATGATTCCATAGAAATATGGGCCCATGAGAACAAGTTATGCTTAGAGGGTACAATTTTTTCCAACTAAACAATGCTACATAATTTAATCTTATATTACAAATTAATCAGAACTTCATGCTATCATTTAAAATATGGACCCCAGAATGGGATAGCTTAAACAAGATTCATTTTAAATGTGGTTGACACTTAGTACTTTTATAAACATAGTCTTCAATAATTTTTGTTTATATTTTTAATCTCTATCTAAATAAATAGTGAGTTACATTCTGTCTTCAAAATTATGTGTTTAGAACAGTAAAAATATTTAATATTAGATGGCAAATATCAATAGCAGAATAAGAGGTTGAAGTGTTGTTTTTCCTAAAAATTATGTGTAAATATGTATGAGTAATGTATGTGTAAAGATTAAAATTCTATTTCATTAAGTTTTATTATTGTTTATGACTTAATGGCAATTCAGAAACATTAAATCAAATCTGGTATTATCAGAAGATAAAAAATATTATTAAAACAGAAAACATTACTAAACACTGTCACATAATAAAAATATTTTAATAACCTAAAACTCAAATAACTGCATTTCCTTAAAATATTACACAATGTATAATTGTGTATTTACCTAAACTGTTAAGTAATAGTAGTGGATTTTAATTTTTAATTTTATAATACCTATAATATTGAGTTAATAAGACTTAAGTGCAACAACCACATATCATGAAATGGAGTTTGAACTCTCTGAGGCAATGAGAAGAAAGTGGTGAGAAAAGAAAGCAGTCGAGAAGGGAGTCAAGAGGTCGTGCAGGATGAAGGCACAGACAAATATCTGTTTCAAAAGATTACATGAGCTGTTTTAACTGTACAAATATTCCTACCAAGCAACCACGGAGTTCTCATGAAGTCAAGGCCAAAATACCCAGGAGGTAGAACAAAGTAAAAGATATTAATCTAGACATTCTTACTGCAGTAATGGGAAATTGGTAGCAATTTCAGGGGACCAACCAACATGAGCCGCCATTCTGGAAGTGCTTTCAAAACATTCTGGCTATTTAATAGACCAGTCAATGAACACATTTCTTCACCCTAGTGACTCAGACAAATGACTCCCTTTGAAAATACGTCTCCCTCACACTCTGCTCTTAGTCATCCAACTTTGTTCATTGGAGATCCAGTTGCGCTAGGCATGAAAAGCAGTACTATAGTTATTAAAAAATTTAAGATTGATAGTACAGGAGAGTGACATGGCTTTCTCAAGAGCTAACAACACCTGAGGGTTTTTACTTGTTCTTTTTATACCAATTGCTCTGAAAGAACAGAGACTATTTCCTTTTACTCAATATGTTCTTTCCACATTATCCTGCTGAAAGATCCTCTTTATTCTTTATAGTGCGGCTCAAATGTCACGCTGGCAAAAGCCGTCTCTAAATTCTGCAGGCAAAATTAACCAGATCCTTCCCTGTCACTGTCCACATTTTTATTAGGACATTTGTCATACTGCTATAATTACTTCCAGGTACTCTAAAAGATGGCAGATCCAGTGAGTGAATGAATGAACAAATGGATTCTATAAGTGAATGAATGCATACATTTCAAAAGGAGAAGCTATTGCTTTTAGCTCATTCAGCTCCCAGACTAGCTTTCTGTTATCTGGGATTTCTAAAGCTTTGGATTGATTGATTGATTGATTGACTGATTTATTTATTTATTTATTTATTTAAACTCAAATAATGAAGTCCAGCAGGTGGTTTCAGTTTAACTAACTTAAAATTCACTCTTCTGGGTCTGTGTGTTCATCTTTCTTGGTATCAATAGCCAGTTTTGGATCAGTGATTCTTTCATGTAGAGAGCAAAGGTCAATCAGATTTTTATTAAATCCCGTAAATTTGCTCTTTAATGTTCTTTTTGCTGCTTTACTAGGCCCTTGTCCTTGGTGGGAAGGCACTCACAGACTTTTCTCATCCTGCTTGAAAAGTTAAACAACTGTTAATCTGATTTTCTGGAAATCAAGAAATTCTGCTTAACATGTACTTCCTCTTGAGTTAAATTTAGAACATATAAAGAGAGGAAAGGGTGGTTAGCCTCTGAAAGCTCAAATTATCCTTAAAAATCAAATTGATGGAAATTCTAACTCATGGAAAAACCAAACCAAATCTTCTTTTTTTCATGCTTCATAAGCAAGACACAAAGAAAGACAGAGGTACAATGAACCTCTTGTTCATTATATTAAGAAGAATACAATTTCTTGTTAATAAAGATTTGAAAGTTTATGTAAAATCATTAAACTAAATCCCCTTAGAAGCACTGTGATTTTTTTTACAAATACATATTTTCCACATAAAGTAGATATTTTTCTTTCATTTGAGCTAATTTAAATACCACCTTATGGATTCTTTCCTTAAGTTTTATTCTTAAATGTATAGAGTACAGAATGTGTGTGCTGACCAATAGCAAAGTAAAGATCTGAAATAGTTACTGATGTTCCTTTAAATGGCTATATTAAGTATACAAAAATTTCTGGAATATTCCTTTATTCAATTATAAATAATTACTTTATTTTACAGTGTGACAGACACAAAAGCAGGCACACAGACAGGGTGCTAATGATTTAGAAGAGAGAACAACACATAAAAGGAATTATCTCTGGTATGAACCTCACTTGAGTCTTTGGCTTGGAACTTACAATCTATTGCTAAGAATCAGAAAACAGAAAATAAAGAAAAATTGGTATATGTATGATATTGGATGGCAATCAATTACTAATTACCAAAGAAAAAAGCAATATGGGCAGTTAATAAGAAAGTTCAGATGCTTTGCCTTGTTCTAAACTGTGATATTAAAGTCACTTGTGGCTTGGAGAGAAGGTTCAGCCATTTAAAGCATCCTCGCTCTTGCAAAAAAAAAAAACCTGGGTTTGGGTCTCAGCACTTCTATCTGGCAGCTCATAACTGCTTGTAACTCCAGTTCCAGGAGGCTATTCACTCATACACACACACACACACACACACACACACGCACACGCACACGCACACGCACACACACACACACACACGAATAAATGAGTCTTTTTTGAAGTCATTTCTATCTTAAGAATATACAAACACAGATATAGTTGGATTAAAAACTAGTGTAAATATACTATTTGTGGTATATGTTTTAGGACATTATATCTGAGCTTTGAATTTTAATGGAAGAAGAAAAGGGAGTTGGAATTAGACTAGAGCTTCCGTAGCTTTTCTCAAATATATCTTCAGCAGCCTACCACCAAATTTGATTAAGTCCTGACAGCACACAGCCAGCCAGAGACAGTCATCCTTTCAAAAGGTAACTTTATCCTCCATAACATGTCAACTCAAAGTTTTAACAGAAGGACTTAGTCACTAGAAGAACATTTAAATCAGGATAATCATATCTAAAGAGCAAAGCAAAACAATGAATCAGCTAAGATAGGATTATAAACATTCTACTAATCAAGGAATGCATTTTAATCA
Source organism: Peromyscus nudipes (assembly GCA_902168325.1). NCBI lineage: Eukaryota > Metazoa > Chordata > Mammalia > Rodentia > Cricetidae > Peromyscus > Peromyscus nudipes. The sequence goes on from CABHPH010146325.1 coordinate 4,960, forward strand.
TATTAATTAAACAGAATTTTCAAAGCAAAAATTATCATACTTCTCTATCTTAAAAGATAGAAAAATTTTAAACCATAATGCTTGGCTCAAATTTACAAAGAACAAAGTAAGAATGGGATGAAATCATGTGCTTAAGATTATACAAAGAGTAAGTTGCAAGGAAAACCATATTTCAACTCCAATTCCACACGTCTGTTGAGTTTGCAGTAAATGCTCACCTACGGAGTGACTATTGAGTAGTGAGTCCTGGACAGTGCATCAGAGACGTGGCAACTAACAAAGTGGCAAGGTCTCTCCCCAAAAGATATCCCCTTACTACTGAGAGGAAGCGAGACACAAAAGGAAAAATGACTTCAGATACAGACACAAAGCAAGGTTCTATAGAGAGAGAGAATATCAGACAGCCTTAGATGATACCAGAAGGCATCTTTGGAAAAATGACAGTGGAAGAGAGCTGTGAATAATAGGAGTTAAGTACTCTGTGAAAGGGACTGTTAAATATAGAATAACTTGGGCCAGTTAGATGGTTACTTAAAGGTGCTTAACACCAAACTTGATAGCCTGATTTCAGTTCATGGAAGGAAAGGACCAGCTCTTAAAAGTCATGCCCTGTCCTTGAAGTACAGAATTATACTCTGAGCCAAACTGCCTCCATCTTCAGGAATTCTGCTGGGTTGCTCTCAAAATATCATCACAGCTGGGCCTGTTGACTCTTTACCATCCCTTTTAGAAGAAGAGGTCATAGGACACTCACCTGAGTATCCAGCTACCACTTCTGACAAGTAGAATGCAATTCTTTCCTAATTGTATGTGGCAAGGGTTGGAGGGTGGAATGGGGGGAAATGAAGGGAGACAATTCCAACCTACACAGCCATAGGGGAATGAGTCATCATCCATGCTTGGTAGAGACCTTCCTATCTGACCGCTATAAGGTCACTCATGCTTCTGTCTATAACCACTCACTCAGTGTTCTGTAAACAAACCCAATGAACTCATTGGTTCTTCCAGGGAAATTTGGTGGAACAACACCTCAGATTGTTGTTGGGATCTTACAAGGAGAGATAGATGTGGTTTACATCTTCCCAAGGAAGAAATTTTTTAGCAACAGACCTTCATGATCGTGTTTTTTAATTATCCAGACTAAGAGAATGATCAGTATTATTGCCAGAATTATTAAAAGAAAATAGCAGTCTTTATTAAGTGATGATTCTGATGCAAAATAATGCTAAAGTGAATACAAAAGAAAGGAAGAAAAAAGATAAAATGCCAAAACCAGAAGCTCACCTGTCTTCCAGGAATCCTTTTAGCTGATGTAATGTTCTGGGTCATGTTTCCTTTAAGAGATATAATACACATTTAATTGTTGTCTCGAGGTATCCTGAGAAGGAAACACAAAGTAAAGGAGGATTGGGAAAGGGGCTTAGGGGTTAGCAGATCTGAAGTCTTTAGTATCCAGACATGATTTATATTACTAACTAAAGCAGCAAGCTGTATTGAAAACAGAATGAGCTCAGAGTGATACAACTTTCCCCCAATAAATCACAATTACCAAACGCCAATGATAAATAGCAAGAATCTTAAGAGTATTTAATAGCTCTCACCTTTTGTTGGTGTGCTGACTGTTTGGTTCTGTCCCTTAGAAATTAGTGTTCAGCCCTGATGTATTAACACTGAATTGTGCTACTTTGGCAATATAGACTGGGAAATTTAAAAAGAATATGCTACTGTAAATAAGATTGGAATGATAGAGAAAATTCTCTTTCACAAATCTATTTTACATTGGACAAGAAGAAGAGCTTTGGGATAGATTTAGATTAAAGGAGGGATGGGATGTTTAAAGACCAAGAAAGTCTTTGTAAATAAGAAAAGGAACAGTAGTGGTTTTCATTGTTAAATAACAATGTCACCAAAGGAGAGGCTAAATAAGTCATCTAGGCGTCAAAGAAACATAACTCAAAAGAACAGATAAAATATGTCTTGCCAACACATCCAATCAAAATGTTTTTACATAGACATTAATTTTTTCCAAAATTAGTATTATATCTTTGTATAATTATTTCAGTGGCAGTTTTTTTCTCCTAATAAAAATAAACATATTTCCGCATTACCTAGATTATTTGCACTAAAGCATGTAACCTATAGAGGTATAGATAATCATAATAATATAATACAAAAAATCATAATTAAGTTCTTATCAATTCATAATTTAATCAAAAGCTTATTTATTTTCAGTATGTTCCTTTAAAGATTCAACTGAAGTATTTCTCTTTTTTGAAATTTTACTTATTTATTATGTGTTTTAGTGTATTTCTTACATGTATGTCTGAGCACCACATTCATGCAGTAGGCATGGAGACCAGACAAGGGCAATGGATCCCCTGGGACTGGAGTTACAGATGGTTGTGAGCTGCCATGTGGGTACTGAGGATAGAACCTATGATAGAACCCAAGTCTTTTGGAAGAGCAGCCATTGCTCTGCACTGCTGCTTCACAGCAATCCCTTAGCCTCTAACCTGTTTCTTTTTATCTAGCTAAAATGCATTGCTTACCGTCAGATTTGGCCTGACAAAATAACCACTGACTATCAACCCAAAGATTTCTGGTTCTTCCAGTAGATGGGCCTCAGTTTCCACAGTTTAGATAGGTAGTTCCTTCAATCATAATAAATGAGATCCAATTCATAGGAACAGCCAACCAACCATCCTTTCAAATCTATTCCCACTTATTCTCATTGCTTCAATGGGAAGTACAGGCAGGAGAAGGGGCTTCTGGAAAAAAAACTCTGTGTGTGTGTGTGTGTGTGTGTGTGTGTGTTGTATACATGTGCATATCCATAGTGAAAGATGAGCACTCCCACATAAGCATGTGTGGAGGTCCAAAGTTGATACCAGACGATTCATATTATCACTCTCCACCTTATTTTGGAAGGCAGAATCTCTCACCGAACCTGGAACTGGATCAATGATTTGGGTAGACTAACTAACTGGTCAACAAGTTCCAAGATCCTCCTCACTGCCTCCCTAGCATAAGCGTGCTGTGTGTGTGTGTGTGTGTGTGTGTGTGTGTGCTAGGAATCTAAACTCAGGTTCTCATCCTCGTGAAGCAGCACCAAGCCATCTCTAAAGAGCAACCTTTTAACAAACCACTAATACTACTGCAAGCTGCTGTTGCCTTATGTGAGTAGGTAAAATAAAATGAAAGTTTGTAGATCTGGAAGCACAAAGTTTTCTTGTCACTTCCATCTCTGTCTGTCTGTCTTTTTTGGTTTGGCTTGTTATGTCACTGCATTGATTTGTTATGAGATAAGTTGGTAGAGTCCTGTCATGTTATCACACAGTACTTAACTACATGGAATGTGCTACGCAGTTTCGTGTACAAGAAGTTGCTTTTGTGCTTCAGGTTTGCTCTCAAGTTTTCATGACACTCTTACCTATAGCAAGAAAGAGTTAATCATCCATCCAGTTCCCAAAGTGGACACACTTTTATTGATTCCAATTATCCACAGAAATACGTCTCTGTTCTAGACTCACCTGACACCTGTGATTTATATACTTCTATTGTAAATGAAGCAGAAACCACAGAGGATACATGTTTGAAGCAACTCACTGAAACTCACTGTTTCTGTGATGAAATATCACAGAAACCACTCATCTCATTCCCTGCTGTTTCTAAGACAAGTAATCACGTTTTTCACAAATGAAACCTGTAAGTTGCACATCCTTTTTTGGAAACACAGTCCTAATTTTCCATCAGTAAGTTTTACCAATGCGAAGACACAAGTAAAAGTCATCCTTGGAACCTTATTTTCTGTTTTCTCTGATTTCTTATCCTTGCCACTCTTATCACCATGCAAGCACAATCACTGTCTAATGGATCCTTGTTGAAATCCAAACCTAACTTTCCACCTTTACTCTTGTTTAGTGTCTGTGACAGCTTGTGATTACTTGTCTTTAGCTGTCAAGCCTTTTGATCTGTGCCTGAATCCAAGTTTAATCAGTTGACATGATTCATTAGTAATGGAATTTATCAGATTTTTTCTTACAGGCTTTTTTCTTATATTCCTAAACTATGAACTTGGAAGTTGTACATTTCAGCCCAGAATCTCGGCTCGTCAATTCTAGGGAAGATATTAACATGCATCTGTCATCTATGTATTTCTCTTCATGGTTCCAAAATTAACATGCTATTTTTTTCCCAATTATTTTTCTTTAAATATCATGACTTATTTTAAGGAGAATTCTTTTCTCTTGTATATTTGTTTGGGATGTAAACAATTCCCAGACTCAAAAGCCTTTCCTCAACGATGAAGATATTGGTTGCTAAGAGAGTCTATCAATTAGAGTTCTCTAGAAAAAGACAGATGATAGATAAGTGGATGGATGGATGGATGGATGGATGGATGGATGGATGGATGGATGAGTGGGTGGATAACAGATAGTTGAGAAAAACAATGGGGATAGAAAGCCAGACAGAAATACAGAGAGAGAGTTTGAGTATTGGTTCTTGTGACTGATGAGGCTGGAAAGTCCTACTATCTACCACAAGTGGGCTGCAGATCTAGAAGTATTCAAACACTGAGAACCAGGGAGCTAGTTGTAGAAACCCCAGTCTGAAAGTAGGAGAGGCCTGTAAGAGGAAATGCTAAACAGTCTTATTAATAAACCCAGAGTCAGATATTGGGGTTAAAACTGAGACATCAGAGGAATAGGACAAGCCACAGCCAACCTCACCTCACCAACTCCTCAGCTTCCAAAGAGACCTACTTCCTATATACCCATGCCTGTATGCCTTTCTGTTCTGCTATCTCACTTCCTCTCTCCACCCACCTACGTCACTTCCTCTTTCTGCCCAGCTCTGTCACTTCCTGTCTGTCTGTACAGACCTCCAGACCTCTATGTGATGGGGAATATGTATTGCTCTGATTGGTTGATAAATAAAGATGTTTGGCCTATGGCAAGGCAGCTTAGAGGCAGGTGGGAAATTCAAATGGAGAGACGGGAAGAAGGAGAGGAGAGATGTCAGAGAGACGCGCAAGAAGCAACACGTAATGGGACACAGGTAAAACCACAGAACATGTGGCAATACATAGATTAATAGTTATGGTCTAATTTAAGATATAAGAACTAGCTAGCAAAAAGCTTGAGCCATGGCCATGCAGTTATAATTAATATAAGCTTCTGAGTGATTATTTTATAAGTGGGCCACAGGACTGCAAGGGCATGGCTGGACTGGGAAAAAACTTCCAACTACATCTATGGTTAACTAGTATTGGGAAATAAAGGCATGCGCCTGTAGCTAGAGTTTCCTGCCTGGCCCACAGTCAGGACAAATCTGTCACCTGCCAGTCCCATAGCCGCTCAGACCCAACCAAGTAAACACAGAGACTTGTATTGCTTACAAACTGTATGGCCGTGGCAGGCTTCTTGTTAACTGTTCTTATATCTTAAATTAATCCATTTCTATAAATCTATACCTTGCCACATGGCTCGTGGCTTACCGGCATCTTCACATGCTGCTTGTCATGGCGGCGGCTGGCAGTGACTCCCTCTCTTTCCTGTTCTCTCAGTTCTCTTCTCTGTTAGTCCCACCTATACTTCCTGCCTGGCCACTGGCCAATCAGTGTTTTATTTATTGACCATT
>CABHPH010146325.1:17056-40314 GCA_902168325.1 Peromyscus nudipes
TAGATAGATAGATAGATAGATAGATAGATAGATAGATAGATAGATAGAAAGATCAGACAGACATACAGTGGATTTTATTAAACTGTAAAGAAAAATGAAATTAAATTTGGGTAAAATGAATGGATTTTGAAAATACTGTATTGAGGTAACTCAGAAGGAAAAATGGGGTGTTCTCTTTCATATGCAGATCCAAGCTTATAATGTTTATGTGTGTTTAAGGGGGAAAGTGTGATTATATGTGATAACACCAGAAAAGAGACTGAAGACCTAAGACCAACTCCAGAGAGAACCTACTCGAGCATGTTATGCTCTGACCTTCACACTCATGCTGTGTCACACATGCTCTGTATCACATGGGAGCCCACACTCACCCACCCCACACATGTACACCTACACATTAAATAAAACTTTAATTTAAAATGTGAAGAAGGTCAGATAAAAGACTTCGTATAGCATTTAGCCAGTTTGCCCTTCTGCCTTCTAGCACTCATCGTTCCCATCTGGAGGTTGTAGCAATAAGGTGTCATCTCGGGAAGCACAGAGCAGATGACTTCAGACAAGCGAACTTCCTGGTGCCTTGATCAAACTGTAGCTCTCAGGGCTCACATCTGGGTAAGACTGGTGATTATTTTCTCCTCTGGTAGCATGTTTAGCACCTTGCAGCCTCATGAAAGCTAGACAGTAGGTATGAAACTTCGAGGCCAGTACAAGCCTGATTCCTCCACGTTCTGTGACTCAAGTATGTGGTATCTTTAGCAATAGCATTTTGATGTCAAGTAGGTAACCAAGAGCAATGGCAGGCACCTGTCTACACAGTCTCACTGGCAACAACTCCAAGAAAGAAATAACTCATTTCTGGCCATGTGCTTTTTATTTGCTACACTGTTGTGTCTAGAACACATGTTTAGTACTCTTGTCTGAGCAAAGAACCTGTAGCCATATAGATCATAGATTCTATGGGAGAACCTACTATATTTATTCTGCTGAATAGACATAATATTAAACTGATCCTGATTGACTTATAACTACACCAATAGATCAGTAGTAGTAGATAAAAAATAACTCAGAGGCCCATGACTGGTAAAGGTGCAGAGAGTAAAAATCTATAGCATACTCAGCCCTAAAAGGGACACCTCTATTGCACTCTCTGTTCCCAAGTCTCAGGGATTATTGTAGAAGAGGTGGAATGAAGATATGCAATAAGCAAGTTGTACATAAAATTCATGACAGTTTTAACAGGTTGTATAAGACTGACACAAGCTCAAACCAGAGAAAATCCCTTCATGGAGGGGAAGGTTAGCATGAAGTCCACCCATAGCTGAGGAGCTATTGGCAACTGATAGCTTCTGGGAAAGGAAGGGACAGTTTTCTTTAAGAGTGTGACACCTAGTACATTAGCCACACTCTAGGGTTTGGCTCCACACCCAAGAGTACTTAGGCAGCACAAATTGGCTTGATGGGTAAGAAACAATAGAAGGTGGGGGCAGAAAACAAAGTTCAGTAGGTAGGAAGATGGCGATGGATCTGGGAGGAGTTGGGGTAGGCAGCTAATATAACCAAAATAGATTATATAAAATTCTCAAATTGATAAAAATATTATTAATAAAAAAGGACCTCCAACTTCCAGAATCATGATAAAATAAATTGCTGTCTATTATAAATATTCTTCCCTGTGGTATTTTGTTATAGTCATAAAAACATAGACACTTGTATTTAAAAGAATATGTGATTTTACAGCATTTTCTTTTCTGGATTATCTTCTGCTGTTAAATGTTATGTAATTGATGAGTATTTGATAGTACTACCCTATCATTTGTTCAAGCATCATCTGTCCAATCATTCCCCTATTGTCAGACATTTGGTTAGGTTGTAACTTTCCAGTACTGTATAGGTAAATATTCAATAGGCAATCTTCATACACTGCCAACCTCTGCCTCTTCTCTGATGTTGTCCCTGAGATAAATTTGTGGACATTATCATGAATTGGTCAAGGGGAAAATGAGTGTTTTAGGGCTCTTGTCCCAAATTACCAAATTGTGCTTCTGCAAGAGTGAACCAATTTAATACCATCAGCCACATGAAGGTTATCCCCTTACACATACAGAAGCCACCATTGTCATTGATTTTTGACAACCTAGGAAACATCACATAGTGTATCATTGTTAGTTGCCTTGATTGAACACTATCATTTGGTATGATAAAGTCAAACAGTTATTACTTTGCATCTACCCCATGCTGTTCTTATTCTTTTCAGGTATAAATGAAAGGAGAGGAAGAGTGTTCAAATCCTTGAGTTTTGTTTACTTCCTTAGTTTGGTAATCCTTTCCTCTCTAGTGCCAGCTTCATTCATAAATTATGATTAACTGACAAAGAACTGGGATATTTATTTACCATACTGACTACAATGAATCATTAAATAGTGTGAACATTACAAAGATATTCTTATAGATACTAAACAAAATGTCCCCAAATCTCATAATATGTATTTAATAAAACAACCTAAGCCAATCAGCTGTGCAGAGGATACACCAAATAACCATTCTAATGAAACATGTGGTCTGTGTTGAATTTCAAAACTCTGTTTTCAATATTTATATTGCACAAGGTATATTTTTGTTATCTTCTTGCTATCTATAGTTAACAATTTTATTAATACATACAACAATACTAACATTAAGACCACACACATGGAAGAAAGTTATTCTTATTTCTAACTTCACCCATTTCTCTTTCTTTACCATTGGGAAGATTTAACCTCACCACCACAGTCTTGCAAAGCAGGATACCATAGTCCATTTTCAGCATGGATCGCAGATGGCAACAGCTACCATAGGAAACTTGGCAGGCAAGCATAGATGTGCAGTAAGACAGAGGCAGCAAGTGTACTATTATGAGCAAAAGAAAAACCACTGGAGACCTTCCATATAGTTACCTTTATCCTTCTCCCCAACAACCTACCAGTAGCACTTTCATTTTACTGTGCATTTCTACTCAAGTTTCCTGGTCGTTCAAAGCGAACACTGATCACAGTCACACGCAGTTTTTTACCTGAGTCCAGTAGCACAACACTAGGCACAGAAAACAAAGCAGTGTCTATCTACAGCTGCCGATCTTATCCCTGAATCCAGACCCACTATGCTGTGATTCCATTGCTGCCTTCAATAATAAACAAACTCTGCTGTGTGTCTGGTTCATTCTAGTGCCACAGGGTTTGCTGAGTGGCAGGAGACACATGTCAGGGCTACTTGCACAGAAACTGGGACTTACTAAAGGATCTTTATCTGCTGAGCCTTGTTCAAAGAGCTGCCGTCCTTCCATACCTCCCACCAAATGAAACAGAACAAGACTTTCAAATGTAGACTATGCTAGAAACAAAAGCTACCTAGTAGCTGTTGTGATTCTTTTCTAGTAGTAGCAGAAGAAAAAAGCCATGCACATTCTTTTCTTGGGAGGGCATTCATAGCATACTCAAACTTGATTGATGTGACAGGCTCTTGAAACTTGGTCATCTTTCCTGTCCTCTGGGACACATTTATTTACTAAAGACTCCAAGCACGGGCAATTTATTGCTTAATTACTCTGGTACCAGGATCTCTCTAATATAGGAGACCAATATTCTAGATTCTTCAGAATGCCCCAGTTCAGTTCTCTCTGAACTATGACAAGACTTGAGAAAACCAAATAGCCCTGAAAAGAGATAACAAATGCATGCTATCAGTTTTCTCATATGAAGGCAAATTGCTTCTTATCCTATTTTCTGATAAAGATGGGTAAAATAAACACATTAACCAGATCAGGATCTGTATACCTTGTGCAGAGGATGTTTTAATCTGCTTTAGGAGAGTAACTGACGTGGTTCAGTGAGTACACTTAGCTTATCACTGGGTATCAATACACCTCAACTGAATTCTAAGCTTCATCCCTAAGTCCTTTTGGTGAGTTATTTAACTTTTCTGAGCCATTTTCTATACACATCAAATGGAGACTGCTACTGTACCTGAATAATGGTGAGACAGGATTTGAACTTCCTTTAGGCAGTGAGGGTAAAACCCATAGAGGAGCTTGAGTTAGTCAAGTAACACACATAACTCTCTCCTACATGGATGAGGAACTCTGTAGTTGGGCTGCATGCAGAGGGAGCATGCAGAGGACATGTTGCCCCTCACTGGTTCAACTTGCAAAGCATTCAAAAGTGACCAATCCAAATAAAGATTACCTCAGTTGCCACCTAATTCCCTCAGTAAGACCCATAACAGCCCATCTGGTAGGACCCTGTGATGCTAGCCCTCCCTGGTAATCCCTTCTATTCCCAGGATTTCTTCTCTTACATTCTCTTAGTCAATCTATGTTCATTCTGGTCTCTCCACTGTAGCTGGAGTTTTCTCTCCGGGTCCCGCCAAGCCCCGGCAGTCCCTTAGTCCACTTGTAAAATAACCATACAGACGCTTATATTATTTAAACTGCTTGGCCATTAGCTCAGGCCTATCATTGTCTAGCTCTTACTCTTATATTCAGCCCATTTCTATTAACCTATACTTTGCCACGTGGCTCATGGCTTACTGGTACCTTAAATCTTCCTTGTCCTGGCGGCAGCTCCAGCCAGTCTCCCCCCTCTGCCTTCCTGTTCCCTCAATTCTCCTCTCTGTTAGTCCCACCTATACTTCCTGTCTGGCTACTGGCCAATCAGTGTTTATTTGTATAGAGCGATATCCACAGCACTCCACATCCATGTTTTTTCTTATATTCCTGGGTATGAAATGACAAACTAAGAAGCCACTGGTTCAGGGTGACTTTGGTGGCCACTGATGGTCTGAAATTCTGTCTCCCTAGGGACACTCACTAAGAGTCAAAACAAGCCCTGTCACCCTCCATGAACCTGCATCAGTAGGGTCACTATATGAATTGAAATTAGAAAATTCACGGAGTGCTTACAGCTATGCCTGGCACACAGTGATTACCAAATAAATGCCAACTTTCGTCCAATGCAGAGTTACAGCACAGCTTGATTCAATAAAATCCACAAATACAGTTCTCTTTTATATAAAGGATTTGACATGAAGTGGATCCACCACACATGTATTTTGGGGTACCATCATGAAGAAATATGAGACAGGGTTAATTTTTATACCGCCAGCCTTGCTGTGAGTCACAAATTATTCATGCACTTTACAAACCAAATGCACAATTATTCAGGCAGAATGTTTGCTCAGGTCTTCACTCTGCACCATTTGCGGTAGTTGAGCTGGCCAGTGTGGAAAGGATCACTCATTGTGATAACTGCCCTGACGTCAGGCTCCCGAGCTGATGTCCACCCTGCTGGTCCCTTTGTTATGCAGGTATCCACACTTGCATAGTATGCTTCTCCATCTAGAACCCCTTCATTACTTTAGTTTCCCACTATGCCCCAAACTCAGTTATATGGCAGAAAGAGCTACACACACACACACACACACACACACACACACAGCATAGAACCAGAAACTGCCTCTTGTGGAACATCCACAACCTTGTTTACAAAGTGTCAGTGCACTAACTAGTCCGGGCTTCCCTCCCCTTTCAACAGCTCTGGGACTGACTTTACATGGGGAAAATAGAACGGAAATGAGAGGCATGTTTTGTGTTAATGTCTTGTTACCTGAAGGACAGCTTGCGTGAGCTACGGTCAGCTTTCTGGCTCACTGACGGCAGTAGAATACTGATTATCCATCGGTGTCGAGCATGCGACTTGCAGGGAAGCTAATTCTGTGCAGCAGAGACTATCTATGCCCCTGGCTCTCTGCTTTGAACTGCAGGAGACAGTCACCATGTTCTGTGCTGCAAAATCACACAGAAAGCTGTTTATAACCAGCAAATGAATGGAGGAATCGTTTTTCAAAGGAGGTATCATTAGAGAAATCCCACCTGTATGACACTTCATCCATTCCTACTGCATTCCTCTCTAGGGGGACTCTGAAATAAGTAATGCAGAAATGACCTCTTTACAGAGGAAAATCACACACACACACACACACACACACACACACAAGAGGGAGAGATAGATAGACAGAAAGAGAGATCATGGAGGGTGAACTAATACAGTCAATTTAAGAGAAAGTGTCATTTGCAGGCTGGTAGGTATATTTCCTCCGAAATTGCTGAGCATCTAGGCTTTATATGAAGGCTACTGATGAATATCTTCCAGCTCCACTTCATTTGCAGTCCTTGAGCATGTATTTCCCTACTTAATAAAGCATTCCTGTGAAGTAAAAGGAAGACCTACATTGGATTCTCTAAGAAGCTGGAAGTCAGTCGTTTACTGTAGATACAGACTCATAAGACAGAAGTCCATCACAGCTCCAGCCCACAGTCATCAAACACTTTGTCGATTTTGTGCTATTTGCTGAAAGGACGCAGATCTGCCACACTGCAGTGTAATCCCTCAGCGTGTGGAAAACCTAGTGAAACCACCGGGGAAATTAGTTTTAATAGTTGTATCTAAACTATAAATCATCCTACGGCTGGTCACAAGTTTAATCTGTTTTCCAGTTTCTCTGTTGTTCTGCTTTACAAAGCTTATCATCAAAAATGACCACGGTTTTAAATTCAGCTACACACACACACACACACACACCCCTACCTCATGCACAAACTGTTGCCAATTTGAAGGCATCTAACACAAAACTATGCCACTTTTCTGCCTCTAAATTCCTCTGGGTAAGTCACTTCTCAGCATGCTGCCTTTTCCTCCAATATTGGACATTCTTGATGCCCGCATTCCACCATCCCAATCTTTCACATCTTTCTTTCCACTCCCCCTTTGTGGTGATATTTTAACTGTTCTGAAATGTGATTTTTATTTTTATGTTAATAAACAAAACTTGCCTGGAGATCAGAGGTCACATAGCAAGGTCACATAGCGAGTCATAAGCAGAAGTGGGGCGGTGGTAGCACACGCCCTTAATCCAATCACATGGCAGGCAGAGTCTCTGTATAGTCAAGGACACAGCCAAGCTGGTGACATGAGCCTTTAATCTCAGTACCAACCATAGAGACCTGGAGGTCTGTATAGACAGGCAGTGATGAGGAAGTCATGTGGCTGGGCTTAGAGCCAATGAGAAAGCAGAACAGAAAGGCAAAGAAACACAGGTTACACAGGAAGAAGCTCTCTCTGGGGAAGCAACGGCGGTGAGGTGGTAAGATAAGGTAGCTGTGGCTCTTTGCTAGTTCTCTGATCTCTTTGGCTATTACCTCTGTGTTTGGCTCTGTGTTTCTTATTTAATAAGACTGTTTAGATATTTGTCTACACCCTTTTCTATATCCCTTGGACATACCAAAAGTTTGGCTATTAAGAAATTTGCATATTTACTTTGAGCTGCTCTGGAACACATACTTCTATTCTATTGCTCATTATCATTTATGCTCCTTCAGATTAGATTGAGGTCACAAGGAAATCCAGGTGCAGGAACACAGTCAAATGTTTAAGGTACCAAATTTAACAAATAAAAACATACTGCATCCAATTAAGGTTGAATTCCAGACAAATAATATATTTGTAAAAGAATATCCCACATAATGTTTCACATATGGAAAATAAATTTCTTGTGTGTCTGAAATTCAAACTTAATTGGATACCCTTTATTTAGAAACCTGTGTGTATATGAGGAAGGTGAGGAGAAAGCCAATAGATCTGGAAAGACCCCTCACTATAGCTTGTGGGGTGATGAAGGACCCACTCCTTGCCCCAGAACTTAGGGAAAAAAGTTTGAGACAAATGGAACAAATTAAATTATATGGTCATGTTCAACTGTCCAATGCCCAGAGTCAAGATCCTTACCAATCTTTCTAGCTCAAAAAGGCTACCCAGGTATTCAATACAAATCAATTGAGCTTAGCTTAATTGGTGAATCCTCTTAGCGTCCATCACCTAGACAAGGCCTTGGGTACAGAACTACGTAGAGTTATCCATACTCAGTTCCAAATCATGTCTAAGTGGGTTTACCTTCATTCTTCAGAGCACAGAAGATATTTCTTCTTTAATCTGTTGCTTTAAAATGGCCATGAGCTAACACTGCTGTGACTAGATGGTTCAAGTGTGACGTTGATCATTGATGATGCTCTAGTCATGGTCTTAAAAGATGGTCTAGTGCACCTTGGGTTTCCCCAAAATGCACAGGTTCTCCAGACCAATGGTACAGTCAGTAATCATATACCATCATTTTCACATTCTTTCAATGATTTAATATATATATTGGACATGTCCTAAAATTCACTAGGATGTATGACCCCTAACCAAATGCATGCCTTATAGAGCTTGCAGAGGATTCTAATTTACGGTGAGCATGTAATGCTGACAAGCTTACTGGGCTCTAATGGAACACGGCTTGCAGAATCCATGCCATTTTCAGAAAGTACATTAGGTTATGAATGTGGTCCTAACATAGTTATGGTTTTCAAATGCCATCTACTTATGAATTACTTTTGGCTTGGCTTCTTTATTTACACTGGACATTGTTGTGGACTACTTGGTTAACCTCAGAGTGTGTGGACATATATGTTTCTACCAAAAGCATTTGGATACCTCAGTTTCACAATCACTAGACCTTCAGGCATGTATATGTTGTGATTCACATGCCAGTCATCTCTCACCACTTTGCTGGGGCAAACCACAAAAATTTGCTTATATAGCAACATGTTCCACTTTATTACTACACTCCCTTCCTTCTGTAGAGTGGGAATGGATAGAACAAGTAGCCTTTGGGTCCTTTGCCCTGCCAGGCTGTACTATCCTAAAAAATTCAATTTGAGAAATAGGTTTCTAGAATGATCCCTAATCTCGATCTGGTGGTACTAAATGCCATATTTAATGTATTTAATAATAGTGTGTAATCAGCCTTTTCTCCTATCAAGAAATATTCCATATCAGTAAAAATTAGCCAAGTGTATTGGTTCATACCTGTAGTATCAGCACTCAGGAGGCAGAGGCAGGAGAAATGTCACAAGTTACAGACCTGCCTTAGCTATATAGTGAGCTCCAGGCCAACCAGGGCTAAAGAGTGAAACACTGTTTCTAAAAACAAATATTTATGACACACAATTTCAACCAGAAGCATAGTATTAGTTTTCTTTTGCTTTACTAAGCTAAACTTCCTCTTCCAAGGACATCTGTGTTTCTTCCTATAATCAGTCGTATGCTTACTAGGACTTTGTTGCTAGAAATCAAGCAATGCCCAAAACAAGGTATTTCTGAAAAATTGTATGAAAATAGTATCTTTAAGTTGAAAGATTGTTTTCAATTTAACTTTTTACCCTGTAAACTGAGAACACCTCCAGCATTTCATGACAAAGTTGACATTGCTTTGAGATTTTAGGAGCAAAGTTCTCTCATAAAAATTATGAGTAAATAATGAAATTGATGGTGTGAATGTTGATATTTTTAGAATGGAAATCCACTCTCTCTGTCCCTCTCCCTGTCTCTGTCTCTATCTTTCTCTGTCTCTCTCCCTCCCATCCCCCGTGTGTGTGTGTGTGTGTGTGTGTGTGCGCATGTGCGTGCGTGCGTGTGTGTGTGTGTGTGTGTGTGTGTGTGTGTGTGTGTGAATGAGGTATTTCTCTTAGGTCACAATATAAAATGTTGTTTTTACCATGTGGGAAAGTCTTAGTTTAACTGTTTGAAAAGGGCTCAGGGGAGGCAGGTCAGTCTATAAAGTGCTTGCCATATAAGCATGAGGACTTGATTGCAGATCCTCAGAAAGCATAGAAAAAGTCAGGAACCAGAGCACTGACTTGTAATCCTATTGTGCCAAAGAGGGGAAGACAGGCAGATCGAGTGAAATGGGTGACTTCCAAGATCAGTTAGACATCCTGTCTCAAAAATCAAGGTGGAGAGTGACTGGGAAGAAAATCCAACTTTGGCCTCTGGCAACACACACACACACACCCCTACAAGCCCTCTTACACACAAAGTTTGAAAAGCGTTGCTCTAACATGGTGTTTCTAAATCTTTAATACAGATATAAATTACCTAGGAGTTTGGTAAAAAGCAATTTCTGATTCAATAGCTATGAAATAGGTTCTCACATTTGCCTTTTTGGAAAATTCCTAAGTGATTCTGATGCTGCTCTTACTGGGGTCTACACCTTTGAACATCAATATCCTAAAGGAAAGAACCAAGCCATGGGAAGATAAGACTGTCCCCTTCCGAGGAAGGGCATATGAACTTAGGCCTGGCTGTGACACCTAGTCACAGAAGAGCCTCCAAACACAGCATCTGGCTACAACTGTTCTTCTAGCAGACAGCTGGGCCCATTTCCCTTCCCCTCTTTGCAATTCCCTTCCTGTTCTCCTTTCAGCATGAGTCATTCAAAACTGGGACAAGATTGTTGGCTGAAGATCACAGACATCAAAGAATTCAAAACAGGTGTAACTAATCCAGACACGCAAAGTTGATAAGAACTTCAGACTAAAATTACCCCAATATCTATTTTCACCCAGCCATTGGAGTGAGCTACTCTGAACACAGAACTGGGTCTCACCCTGCTGAAAGCTTTTTAGTTTTTCTGTGAGGCCTACAGATGAAGTTCTTGGAGCATGCCCTGTCTACCGCCAAACTTATTCTCTACCATTCCATATCCCAGAACCTGGAGCACCTATACAGACCACGCATTTCTTTCTTGCCTGTTTGATTGACGTTTCTCCACCCAGATAATATGTATTCAGCCTTCCTGATGCCCCTCTGGAAGCTGCTAACTGGTCCTTTCCTACCACAATTGGTGTGGGTTTCTAAAGGAAGACTACACAGGTAGGGGGCTTCTAAACAATAGAAATGTATTTCTCTCGGTCTTGAGTCTGAGTGGCCCAAAGACAAGAACACCAATAAGGCCAGGGTCCCTAAGAGAATTCTCATTTTGCAGACTGTGGGCTGCTTGCATTCTCTAAGGGCAGCAAGGGCTAAGGGGTACTTGCATCTCTTCTTCTATAAGGACAGTAACTCAATTCATGAAGTCC
This sequence comes from Peromyscus nudipes, assembly GCA_902168325.1. Taxonomy (NCBI): domain Eukaryota; kingdom Metazoa; phylum Chordata; class Mammalia; order Rodentia; family Cricetidae; genus Peromyscus; species Peromyscus nudipes. Next base: position 28,041 of record CABHPH010146325.1, read on the forward strand.
CTGCCCTTATGACATAATTTCACACACACCTTCAGAGATCACCTACTCATGTCCTCACTCTAGGGCTTTAGATTTCAACATGCACAGTAAGAGAGAGACAAACATTCAATCACAGCATATCACTTGCATGTGTGCATGCACACACACACATACACATACACACACACACACACACACACACACACACACACAGAAATACAGCTGACCAAACTGCATAATCCTGTTCACGTGTTACTACCACAATGCATGACTTTGTAAAAACACAAGTGGAACATAGTAATACTTGAGGTCCACCCTTTGAAATTTTTTAGATCACGTGTGTGTGTGTTTGTGTGTGTGTGTGTGTGTGTGTGTGTGTGTGTGTGTGTGTGTGTCTTTCTGCCCATCCCAGGGATAGCTGTTCCTTCATGAAAACAGAATTTTAGATTCCTACATTGTTGAGTTCCTCCACACACTGGTTCTTTAAATATACAGGATTCTCTAAGATTTTTCAGCTGATTTTAAATTTTAGTTGATTATATTTATATTTTTATATATTATTTTCTAGCTTAGGTTGTATTTGTCCTTCAAAGAACATTCTAGCTAAACGTCAATTTCCAGTAAATGACTGATTTGTCTTTGAACAGAATGGCTAAACATCCCCTTTAACTGCTGCCCTGCAAGAGTCTACCCACAGGGCATGATACTTTTGTTGTTTTCTCAGCCATTTTGGAGCACTTGGCAGTATCTGAGCCACATACAAAAACAGTCTGAAAGAGGTCTGATTACTGTAAATGTGACTAAAAATGGCTGAAAAAATTATATCTTCAATATGGCAGGTCACACACCCAAAATATGCTTTCACCTTTGACAGATCAGACACTTCAAGCAACCTGCATTTCTATGCCCTGTCTAACACTCACTGTTAGAGATGATGAGGCCTGTGTGAGATTGCTTTCCATGTAAATGAAACTTCTCCCTTGACATGTACTGTAGTAAGTAGATGCTTAATGCTTTAAAACAAAAAGAGAAGTTGAGAAATATTTCAACTTCAGTCATTTTAAATCAAATATTTCCGAACCACGTTATATATGTCTTCGCTTGCTTTCCTGATCAAACATAAACTAAAATGACAACTTCCTACACTTTGCTAGCTTCATGATTATCAGTCCGTATAGAAAACTTGTAAAGGCTTTGGCGTTTTTGTATTACTCTTGTTTGGCTTTTGCTTTCAATTCTTAGTTCTCTTTTAGCTAATACCTTTTTTTTTCCTCTAGAGATATCCTTGCTCTTATCAACTCCTTTTTCAGTGCATTTTAGGGCACAGCAAGATGACAAACTCATAAGAACTGATGAGAAATAAATGCAACCCAGCAAGGGACTTCAAGTCAGAATGCCTGGTTTCCAGTCCTGATTGATTATTAACCAATTGTGTGAGCTCTGGCAGATCGCTGAACAGCATAGTGCATGGATGTCATGAGCCTGAAAATCCAGATACAGAAATCCGTCTCCCACCTCTCAGCCTGGAAAGTCCTGACAGACTGGACACCTAGCCCCATCATCACTGCTTATCCGGGCCCACCAGAGGCATAACTGTCACCGTACCTTCAAGTGCTAAATCTAGGATGAAACACCTCTCCTGGGTCTTACCCACTTATCATTTGCTGTGGCTATCTGCCTGTCATCCACAAGACTAGGTACTGCTAGAGAGAAAGGGTCAGTCTTCACTTTCCTGAAGTTTATTACCAGTCTTGGGATATAACCTAGATGGAGTATTTTTATTTCTTGAAAGTCACATTTATTCTTGCATAAAAGTATCAGATTTTGACGGATTAGAAATGAAGGATAAACTTGATCCTTTGTACATACACTTTGAGAAACCTGGTTAGATGTTCCTGTATTCTCTATCAGTGGTTCTCAACCTTCCTAATGTTGTGACCCTTTAATACAGTCCCTCATGTTTTGGTGACCCTAAACCATAAAATTATCCCATTGCTACTTCATACGTGTAATTTTGCTACTGTTATGAATGGTAAACAAATATCTGATATGCAGGATATTTGATATGTGACCCTGTAGCTAAAAGTTTTTCTGTGTCCAGCCTGACCCATGGTCAGGACAAAGCTCTCTCACCCGCTGGTCTCAAGTCACTCAGACCCAAATAAACACACACAGGTTTATATTATTTTTAAACTATAACTTATATTATTTTTAAGCCATGGCAGGCTTCTTGTTAGCTAGTTCTTTTATTGTAAATTAACCCATTTCTATAAATCTATACTTTGCCACATGGCTTATGGCTTACTAGTACCTTTGCATCTTGCTTCTCCTGGTGGCAGCTAGCAGTGTCTCCTCTACTCTGTCTTTCTCCTTCCATTCTCTCTAGTTGGAATGTCCCACCTAACCTTATTCTGTCTCATCATTGGCCAAACAGCTTTATTTATCAACCAATCAGAGCAACACACATTCACAGCATACATCACCCATCATTTCCCCTTTTCTTTCTATTCAAAAGGAAGGTTTTAACGTCAACATAGTAAAATTACATATAAGGAAATAGTTATCAAGCAAGAATTACATTTACAATATCTAGTCTATTTGTATTTGGCAAAATTAAAGAAAATATTTTATAATCTATCCTATACTTATGAGTCTTAAGTTTCATATCTAATTTATCTTTTATCATGACTAAGGAAAACTATAATAATAACTCTCTAGTCTTCAACTACATCAAAGACCTCAGAAGGATACAATATTACCTAAGTAAACAGGAAGAACATTGTAAGCAACTTCCAAAAATCTAGAATGACAGAGACAGCTGTCTGCCTGGACAGTCATCCAAAGTTCCTCTGCAATGTTGGAGCATCCATTCTTAAGCCTAAAGGCCTAGAGCCTCCCAGTCACTTCTTCCTGTGTCCTGTAGAATGTCTGGCAGTCTCCTCTGCAAAGCAGGAACCTGAAGGACCATCTCACCTTGCAATGGTCAGTGATCACCTTTCTATGGGTCCTGTATGTCCAGTCAATACAATATTTTGTCAAGCAGTTCAGGCAAGAACAGTTTCTTGCCCAAATAGCCATTTTTTGCCAAAAAGAAGATAAACTGCATATGGAGTGTCTTCGATGCCCATCTTTCTCTTTGAAGTAAATCAGTGCTGCCAGGAGCAGACATGTCTCACTGGCCAGTAAGTGTTTAAAACATTTTAAATGCCATATTCTGTAGGTCTTTGAAGTGTTTGAAGATTACCTACATAATTGAATTATATCTATGTATACCTAGAAAACTTAACATGACTATAAGTTTGACTATCATAGAAGACTAATTATTAATCTATATTTCTTAATTATCCATTGAGTTACATAAACATAATACCTTAAATGAGAGTAGAAATATATATATATATAATAACAAAATCAAATCTAAATTTGTATCAATAAACTAAAATCCATAGCAATGTAAAACATTTTTAAACAAGTTGCTCTTTAAAAGTAAGTTCAATAATTTACCTTTTCATGCTATCATATCTATATCATATATATCTATATCATGACCCCTGTGTGAAAGAGTCAGGGTCACAGCCTACAGGTTGAGAACTGCTGCTCTATTACCTTGAAGCCACCATGGGTAGCCCTGGTGATGGAAAGAGCTATTCAGAAAAAGCTACAGAAAAGAAGTGGCAGAAGGTTGATGACGCCTTCTTCCCAGAGTGAGCTGAGGGGAAAGGCTTTGCCCATGATTACCCACCCAGTAAGCACTGGGGAATATGTTGGAGTTTCTGTTTTTACATTATACCTCCATGTGGTGGGAAAAAAAGGGAAAATGGTATTTTTTTTTATTAAAGGATACTAAACTCCTCCTCAAAATAGAAAAGAAGGCCAGGCAGCGGTGGCACACACCTTTAATCTCAGCACTCAGGAGACAGAGCCAGGCGGATCTCTGTGAGTTTGAGGCCAACCTGGTCCACAGAGCAAGATCCAGGACAGGCACCAAAACTACACGGAGAACCCTGTCTCGTAAAACCAAAAAAAAAAAAAAAAAAAAAAATAGAAAAGAGTTTCAGCTAGTTCTGGTGGCAGAGCATGAGACTCTAAATCTCACGGCTGTGGGTTCAAACCCCATGTTGGGCACCACTGGAAACAAGAACCACAAAGGTATGTATGTATGTATGTATGTATGTATGTATGTATGTATGTATGTATGTATATACATATATATTAAGCAGTGCTATGGGGAAACAGACTCACGGATACAGGACAAGGTAGATCCAGTTGCAGAGTCCTTCCACTTTGCCCGAGAAAGACAGAGACTGATCATATGCTGCTCCATGCCACCTGACTCGGTCTTCACCACCCAAGAGAGAGCACACACACACCCCTTAATCAGACAAGAAGCCATGCCCTGAGGCTTGTACCCCAAAGCTATTGGTAGAACAAATTCCCACAACAGTTCAAGGAAATTTGAAAACAGCCACATCAAATAAGCCTCAAAACTAGTGCCGGCCCTTGGTTTCAGCTGGTAGGGGTGGGACGCTTCATTTTGCAGGCTCCTGACCTAGAAGAATTGCAGATAGGATTAAGAACAGGTTACATGAGCTGGCTGCTTTGAGAATTTTCAGATAACTATTCAGAGGGTCAGGGGTTATCATGAAGCAAGTGCTTTCAAGGGTCTCCCTTCAAAGTCCTATTCCTTCCTTGGTGATGTAAGATAAAATCCAAAAGACAGACTATATATGACCTAGAATTGTCTAAATCACCAACAAAGGTGCCCCTGTTGGCATGGCTGGTTTATGTCTGGTAAAGTTAGCTAAAAGCCAACCAGTTTAAAGTATTAATTTAGTGCACACTGCAAGAAAATGCTGAGAAAAGATTCTCATTTGGTACTACAATACAATCTTCCATTTAGTGGCACTTCCAAGTAAATTTAAATGTATCTTAAGTACACATAACATCCAATAAAATATGCCTTAGATTAAGCTGGAGCTACTACTCAGTGGTACAGCACTCATCCAGCATGTTTAAGGTTTCATGCCCAGCACCATGAAAAAAAATAAATAAATAAAACGTATTCACTTGTTTTGATATTCAGAAGTAGCTAAAGTTGGGATTGGGAAATGTTTCAGTAACTAAAGCACCTGATGTGCAAGTGTGGGAATCCAAGTTCAAACCCCAGAGTCCATGTAAAATGAGCAACATGGCAGCATGTACCTGTCATCTCAATACCGTAGGGGCAGAGACAAGAGAATCCCTGGAGATTATTAGACAGATTGAAAGGATGAACAGCACTGGTGGGTCGGCAGACACGGCGGAAAAATTACCAGCCACAGCTACGACTACCAGAGTTAGAAAGAGCTTTATTAGAAAAAAAAACAGGCCTGGAGAGACAGAAAGATGGCGGAAGCAAGATAGAGAGGAAACAGAAAGAGGAGTGCAGAGAGAGAGCATGGGGGTCCATGTGTGGCTTTTTAAGGCGGGGACACAGTCGTAAGCGCCCCCTTGATGACATAAGACATTAGACCCGGAAGAATGAGAGCAGGATCCTAACACAGATGGCCTAAGAAATCAGCAAAGTGTACGATTCAGTAAGAGATCTGCTTCTTAAAAACAAAACAACCAACCAAACAAACAAACAAACAAAACAGCCGAGAGCAATATACTTGATTGAGAAATACACTTGCTATCAACTCCTGGTCTCCACATGTATGCACACACACATGCATGCACCCCCTGCAGACACTTAAGCCTCTGTACAGAATGAAGATAGGGATATCAGAGCTGCTCAGATATGCTGCCCATCACTGTTGGCACATACCATAACTCACATTGAAGTAGACATCTAGAATCCTCATGGGTTATTTATATTCACTAAAATAAAGCATCAGTAAATGAGCCATGTTATAATGCTTCTATTTGGATGGACAACTGGGGCTTTCTTGAACATGTGGCTAGGATCTATGAGAGGCATGTTTGTGTTTTGTAACCTCACCGATTCAGGTCTTTAAACGATATGCCTAACTGGAGAATTGGACAACACTATTGTAAATTCGTCATGTCAACACCATCATCCCAAATTACATTTCAGAACGTACTTGCAAGGTTTGATGTTTGACTAAGAGCCCGAACGGAACACTGCTGTCTATTCTAGCATTGGCTGGGAGGCATTGGGCATCTTACTCAATGTGCCAGGAGGCTAAGCAAAGGAAAACTTTGTCTGTGTAGATTCAGCCAATACTAAATGGAAAGAGCCACACGGTGACATGAGAATGCATTGTCCTTTATGTTAGCAAGGAATTTGTTACCTTCATAAACTGAATATACATTGAAAGCCTAAAGTTAAAAAACCACATGGAAAACTAACCCATACCAAATAATATAGAAAAAATTAAAAGCCCTGGTAAGCAATTTAGAGGGATTTTCAAAAGGCAGAAAGTTAATGATACAGTCAAAAGATATCTAGCTTCATAGATGGGTCAATAATTTGAGTACCATAAAGGCAGGCCTTTAATGCACTTGCCTATCATCTAATACAGCTATGGGTAAATTTAAAAGCATTGAAGTGCTTCCTTATTCTAAACAAAAATAAGAAGAAGAAGAAAGAAATTGATATTTCAGTTTTTACTTGGAAATGTTTTCTTTTTCAGTAATCACTTATAATACAGCATATGCATCCTCCTCCATCTTCTCCTCTTTCTCTTCCTCCCTCCCTTCTTCTCTCAATATTCTTATAAATATTTTCCACTTTATAAATACTCAAAGCCAGTGACTGAAGCTCTGGGATGCCTAAGGGTAGGAAGTCAGAGAAAAGTCTGCTGCAAACACTAGAATATACAAGCAAGAATTCAGTGAGGGTTGTAAACCACCCTGGCTCCAGTGCTAGGCTTCAGAATACCCCGGCTGGATCTCTAGTCCTTACAGCTGCTTCCTGCAAAAGTCATTACAGCTCTCCTCATTACAATGACATCATAAGCGACCATGGTTGCTATCTTTAACACACTTACAACTATAGCCTTCTTCTCCCCCCCCCATCCCCGGTCAGTAAGAAGATCTCTATCCACAAAAGGAGTGGGGAGAGTAAAGTTAAATAAATGTTACACATTAATGCCATTCCTTCTAGATATAGGATATCTGTAAAGCTCAGAGAATATATGTGATCCCAGAGAATGGGAATAAGAAAGGAGAAATAAAACAGTACTTAAAAGAAAAGGAAGGCCAAAGAGTCAGCTGCGTTCCCACATTTCAAAAGATGCTCAGTTTCTGAACTTGAACATGTCCATTTAACCTCCAAGCGTAAATCTTACCACCCAGATTGGAAGGACTAATTCAAACCAGAGCTAATGCGAGAACCCTGCTGAGGTTAGTATTTCTTTCTTTTTTTTTTGTTTCTGGTTTTTCGAGACAGGGTTTCTCTGTGTAGTGTTGGTGTCTGTCCTGGATCTCGCTCTGTAGACCAGGCTGGCCTCGAACTCATAGAGATCCACCTGGCTCTGCCTCCCGAGTGCTGGGACTAAAGGCGTGTGCCACCACTGCCCAGCCTAGCATTTCTAAAATGCTTTACACTGTATATAAAGAACAAGGTGCCAAACGCTATAGCTGCCCACTCTCACCATGTTTTAAACTGACCTCTAACCTTTGATACAATGGAGTGTGAAATCAGCCTTAAGATCTATGGAGTGCCAAACTGGATGCCAGAGGACATTTTAAAAAACTGAGCATGGACAAATTAAACTCTAGAACATCACAGTTTCACAGTCAAACCGGAAGCAGCAGATGTTTAAATTGCAGGGTATAGAGAAACTCTGAAGTCAGTCCCTGGGAAAAGGGAGCTTGTTCCTGTCCACAAATTAACCCTAGAAGAAGCAAGATCCAGCCAAAGCACATGTTCCTTCTCTCAGCAAGTCTCCCAAGTCATCAAGTTCAGCAGGAAAACATTAATAATGATAATTATTATAAATAACTTTTAGGGGGCCCTATGAATGTTTGCCTTGCAGTGTGTTTAATGTTTGCTTTGTATTTCCTCAAACATTCCTCAAAACTGCACAACAGGAGGCCAGCTATTACCACTCACATTTTATACAACAGGAACACAGGGGCGACGTGTATTGATTAGGGTCACATAGAGAATAATTGAGGAAGCTAGAAGCCATGTTCATGCTCCCTGGCCCTGTGTAGCACAGACCACTCTAAAGGATTGATTTGTGGGTGAAGATAGTTACTCTGCAACTGGACGATGGAGAGCAGGATGCTGCAGACACAATATTTCTCTCACTTTCCTGACTCGACCACCCTCCAGCATCCCATGAGTCCATAGAGCCGAGGATTAAAGAATGAAATAGGAATACGCATTGTATATGGTTCCCTAGTCCTCCTTGTGCCTTCTCACTTGTGCTAACACACTCAGTGAAGTCTTTCACATTCTCAGCCAGCTTCCCATGGATCCTAGTGTCTTCTGGACCACATTCCCATCATATTCTCTCTCTCTCTCTCTCTCTCTCTCTCTCTCTCTCTCTCTCTCTCTCTCTCTCTCTCTCTCCCTCTCCCTCTCTCCACTCTCCTCCTTCCCTCCCCTCCCTCTCTCTCCACTCACTCACTCACTCACTCACTCACTCACTCACTCACTCACTCACTTATTCTCTCTCTCTCTCTCTCCTACCTTGCATGCAGAGGAAGTTGCTGAGTAACACAGTGACTTTGAAAGTAGTTGGCCAGCCAGAATCCTCTACTGCTAGCTGAGTTAGCATAGTCTTCCCCAGGCTTTTCTGCAAGACACTCCACTGCCAAACTGTGTCCCAGATGCTGCTGAAGTTTTAGAGAAGATCCCTGAAGAGTACTGTTCTCAGTCCTAGATTTTCTGGTGTCTTTGCCTCTCTCTTCATTTTCAAAGGGTCCTAGTAAAAAACACTTGTGACAACAAAGCTGGAAGCGATTTCCATCTAAGAGTTTACCAAAAAAACAAAACAAAACAAAAATGTAAAAACACAACTAATAACCCATCAATTTAAGGGGAAACTTTTCAAGACAAAATTTCTGCATCCAAATCATTTTTTTTCCTCAGTCACAACATCCCTTCAGTTAAAAATATTTGGGATTCCTCCACCCCCAGCTCTTCTCTAAGCTACAGATACCAAAATGCAAAGGAAGGAATGACTGAACACCCACTCCTCACAATCCTTACAAAGAGCTGCAGTGATAGTACCAATGCCGTGTTTCATCAAAGGTTGCCCTGTCTTCCCTGCTAAGCCGTTTTCCTCTACATTAATAAGTCTTACCACTGCCTACTGTCCAGTCAAAGCTCAAAGCTCCAGGAAATGTGGGCGACAAACCCAGATACAACTGGATTGTAAGCTAGCCAGATCGGCGAGACTGAGTAGAAAGTTCTACATGCCTCTAAGAGGCCCAGGAATGTAAGAGTGAAGGTCAAAGGAAGGGGTAAAAACAGAAGAAGGAAAAAAATATACAGAAAACCCAAAATGGAGTGACCAAACAATGATAATAAGCTAGCCTACATTCAGAACTCAGCCAGATGTCAGGTAAGGCCGACAGGGAAAAACTCAAATCTGATCCCGGAAGCACAGCTAGAATTTTAGGATCTAGAAAAGGGGAAATTGCACATTTTTAAGAACTTCAAAGGGTAGTGTGGTGGTATTGTGTTCCCCAAAATATTGTGCACGCTAATAAACTTATCTGGGGTCAGAGACAGAACAGCCACAATGTTAAACATGAGGATAGGCAATGGTAGCACACGCCTTTAATCCTAGCATTCCAGAGACAGAAATCTCTCTGGATCTCTGTGAGTTCAAGGCCACATTGGAAACGGCCAAGCATGGTGACCCACACCTTTAATCCCAGGGAGTGGTGGTAGAAAGCAGAAAGGTATATAAAGCATGAGGACCAGAAACTAGAAGCATTTTGGCCTGGAGAAGCATTTGGCCTGGTTAAGCATTCAGGCTTCTAGCAGCAGTTCAGCTGAGAGTCATTTGGATATGAGGACATAGAGGCTTCCAGTCTGAGGAAGCAAGACCAGCTGAGGATCCGGTGAGGTGAGATAGCTGTGGCCTGTTCTATCTCTCTGACCTTCCAGGGTTCACCCCAATACCTGGCCTCGGGTTTGTTTTATTAATAAGAACTTTTAAGATTCATGCTACAGGGTAGCTCAAAGACAGAAGCAGGAAGGTTATTATAGGATGGAAGCCTGTGTGTATTCCTTCTAAAATGGTCCAGAAATGGCTCATGGGATACACCTTCCACTGACGGCTAGGCTTGGTTGGGCCTGAGTGATGACTGAATCCCAGAGTCCAGGAGTCTCCTCTATGTTCCCTTCTTAAAAATAAATGCTCCAGTAAATTTCTACTTAAATGCTAATAATGTGTTTGCTAACTAAGGGCAGATCCTATGTTATGAATGACATTAGTTTTCCCTTTTAAGAAATACTACCCTTCTACATGGAAAGAGCCCTGTTCCTTTATGACAGTCTTAGGGGATTCCTAGAGAAAATATTCTGGTTCTGGTCTGACTCTGTATAAAGAACTCTCGTCTATACAGGCCAACTGAACAAAGATGTGCTGGCTTGGCTTACGGTTCCTGGGTATTTGTCCAAGAAGAATCAGCTTTGATTCTGCTGACATCAGCTAACTGTTGTTCTCTAGCACTAGAACACAATCTCCAACTGCTATAAGTTGAACATGAGTTGAGAGAAAGGTATAGTGGACAAACTAATATTCTCCCAAAGTTGTCCATGTACATCCAAATACATAATGCCTTATATCAAGGAAGAATTAAGATTGCAGATAGGACTAATTTTGTTCAGCTGATCATGAAATGAGAAAGGGGCTTGTCCTGCAGGATGGGTTTCTGGAGGGAGCATTATTCATGAGAGGTCTTTTTTGTTACTCTTTTGTTTTTTAAATGGAATAAAGAGATAGAAAAGGAAGCAAAAACAGAGGAGATGCGATGATGAAAGCCATGTAATGTGAGAAAGATGTGATATCCCATAGCTGACTTTGAAGATGGAAGACGGCCAAGAAGCAAGAAAGTGGGACACATCTGGGAGCTGGGAAAACACAAGAAAACATTCTCCATAAGGGAGCACAGACTTCCATCACTTTGAGTTTAGCCTAGAGAGAGACCTTGCATCGGACTTCTGTCCTGCAGAATTGTAGGAAGGAAAAAGTTCTCTAAAACCACCAACTCTGTGGCAATAAGCTGGTATAGAAAATGAATACAGGAAGTTCAAAAAGATTCTGCAGGTTTTGAGCTGTCTATCAAGTGTTCTGCATACAAAACAAGTGCAGGTGCAGTCTGTCATATATAGGGATTTTCCGCCCAGAAAAGCAAGGCTATATATAATTGCTGACATCCCACATGCATTAGGTAAGTGGGCCATTAATGTCCTTCAAGGTGTAAGGAGAAAATGGTTTTATAACTTGGTAGTGAAAAGTCAAGTTTGAGAAGTTAAGTTTTAATTATTCAGAAATGATTGTGTTTGCCATGTATTCTGAGATGTCAACTTTTCTTCCTTCCTTCCTTCCTTCCTTCCTTCCTTCCTTCCTTCCTTCCTTTCTTCCTTTCTTTCATTTGTTCTTTTCTTTCTTCCTTTGTTTGAGACAGAATAGCACTCTCTGATCTAGAACTCAATATATAAACCAGGCTGGCCTCAAACTTACAGAAACCTGATTACCTTCACCTTCCAAATGCTGAGATTAAAGGTCTGTGCCACCATACCCAATCTATGGATTGAGTAAGAAATGAAAATTTTCTCTTTTATCACTAATGAATCTATTATTATTTTCCAATTCATACTCATGTCTTACCCTGTGGAGAGGCAACAAGTTCTAGGAGTGGGCTGCCCTTACTTACTTCTCCTTAAATCACTTATTACTTTGCATAAATTCAGACAACTCGAACTCTTCAAAGCAGAGAAAGAAGTCATCATTCCCAGCACATGCAGAAAGATGAATCGTGAACGCTGCTTTTAATATCAAAAGCACTACATTTCAAAGAACACCGGTTTCCAAACATGTCATCATCTCAATGTTCTAATTACACAGATGGAAAAAAGAGGTGGAAGTCACCATACAAAATCAGCTGGGATGGAACTCTACCCCTCTTTGTATATTTGTGTGTGTGACCATGCATATGTGCATGTGCGTATGTGTGTGAGCACATGTATGTGTGTGTGTTTCCTACCACTAGGTAAAACCATTTGAGAAACATTTTTTTCTTAATGAGCATTATTTCATTATTTCAAACTTTTTTCTGTCAAAGAAATACAGAACAAAAGAGTTAGAAATACGTTAAAAAAAAA